>ML817817.1:36444-61769 GCA_009831015.1 Picea engelmannii | reverse complement strand
TTATCACAACAAGACTGTATGGGCACTCGAGGAAAGTGGGTTTCGAAAATCCAGGAGTATGACTTAGAGATAAAACCCACCAAGATAATAAAGGGACAAGGTTTGGCCCAAATGCTGACTAAAAGCAACCAGGAAGCCATACAAATGGGTGGAAATGAGTAGGTGAATGTAATAGTCAGTGAACTAGAACATGATGAGTGGTATTCCAACATAGTTTATTATCTAAAGAACTTGTCCTACCCTAATCACCTGGTGGATTACAAGAGGAGAGATTTGAGGTTGAAAGCTATGAAGTATTTCCTGACCGAAGACGGACTTGGGTGGAAGAATCCTGATGGTGTTATACTTCAATGCGTAAACAAAGACGAGGCAAAGAAGATCTTAGAGGAATTGCATTCTGGGCATTGCGGTGGAAATTTTGCTGCACATACTACTGCCCATAAGATTTTGAGGGCTGGATATTATTGGCCAACACTTTTCTCAGATGCTTATCAACACGTTCGATCTTGCTAACCTTGCCAATACTTCACCGGCAAACCAAAGCTTCCAACACAACCTTTGAAACCAGTAGTAGTGGAAGCACCTTTTCAGCAATGGGGTCTAGACTTTATCAGTGAATTCAAAGACAATTCGAGTAATGGCTATTGATGGATCCTGACAGCCACGGATTATTTCACTAGATGGGTTGAATCAATTCCTACAAAGAAGGCCACCGAAGAGGTTGTCATGAACTTCTTAGAAGATCAGATCATAACCAGGTTTGGGGTCCCTTCCAAGATCACTACGGATAATGCCAAAGCTTTCAGCTCCTACACTCTGGTAGAGTTTTGTTTCAAATATGGCATTACCCTATCCCATTCCTCGAACTAATAACCGCAAGGGAATGGATTAGCAGAATCAACCAACAAGAATCTCATGAATATCCTAAAAAAGGTCGCCGGGGAAAATAAGAAATCATGGGATAGTAAAATAAAGTATGCAGTATGGGCAGATCGAATAACAACAAAGACATCCACAGGGAAAACCCTTTTGAGCTGGTATATGGACTTGAATCAAAACTTCCTGTAAACCTCCAAATTCCTATCCTCCAATTCGCACAATAATACGACACAGATGCAGAGTAAATCCAAGGAAGAATAAATCAGCTGATAGAATTAGACGAAACACGAAGAACTGCCTTGGGACAAATGACAAGGAACCAAGAGAAGATAAAGAACACTTTTGATCACAAAGCCAAGGAAATAAGTTTCACCAAGGGAGATCTTGTCCTACTATGGGATAAAAGGAAAGAGAAACCTGGTATGGACAAAAAATTTGACAGCCTATGGGGAGGCCCTTATAAGATCGAAAGTTGTGCAGGTACAAATTCTTTCAACCTGGAGACAATGGAAGGAGAGATTCTGAAACTGCCAGTAAACTCTTTACATATCAAGTGTTACTACCCTCCAGATACATGACGGTATGGGTAAGTATGAGTAGATAGGCATTTCTGTGTATTATACCATCTGCATTTATTGTTTGTTTCCTTATATGCATCTTGATTGTTTTATTCCATATATATACATGTTATATTTTGCGGGGTGGCAATACCACCCCACCTTTTGTTGCTAATGTTTCCTTTCAAGTGTGAGTAGGTCTGCAGGTTTATGCCAGAGATGTTGAGGTTCTCATGCGCTCTATGGTGAGCACATGTCCCGGAGTTGGAGCCAGATCTTATCCCCATTTTCTAGGGATAACTAGGAGATCATGTCTCGAGGCCCACAGGTCCTAGACATGGAGTACCGAGAGCAGGATTGACCCAAGCATGGCCCTAGAGGGCCCATCCTTATTTTCTTCGCCAGATTTGTCCTGTCAGCAGCAGCGGCATCCATCACCATCATCTTGGACTTGCATCAGAGAATACTCTTGCTCCATGAGGTAATTGGTCCAGATATCATGGTATGTGTCATGTTTGATCATTATAACTTTCTTATATATGCATCAGGTTCCTTACATTTATGACGACTGCTTGGATCTTACACTAACCCACTTGACCATTGTTGGGGGGATTAACGGGATGCCCTAGCAAGCTGATATCCATGGGTTTTGGTTAGCCACCAGGGGGGATTTGAAGAGCCATCGTCCACTCCCACCATAGTATCACTTTACATCTTATCTCCCATACATCCATCCCATTCCCCTAGTCCGTCCATTAGGATGACCTTTGAGGGTTACACTTTGTCCTGTGGGAAGAAGGGGCTAAAGGCCCAGGGGGTAAAAGCAGCTGGTAAAAGACAAAATCCATAGGAAATAAAACCTAGAGATTCTTCGCCCAGGGATCCCCGAGAAGGAAATAAAAGGCCTCTCAATAAGAAACAAAAGGGACCCGAAGAAAAATAATAAAACAAGACCTAACCAAGAGGATGGGAGGTCTCATCATGAGCCGGCCCATTATGTTCATAGGTATCTAGCAGTATGACATTGCCATTATCTGGTCACCACGCCAGGGAAATGACCTTTGGTTGCATGGCCAAGGGAAAGGGGGTCTCATCACGAGCCAGCCTTATCATTTCTGCGAAAATACCAGTGGATAACACTGTCAGCTCTGGTCACCACGCCAAGGCAGTGTCCTCTGGTCATACCTTGAAGCAAAAAGAGAGAAAAAGAAATAAATAAAGAGTAAAGGCAATAAAGGGGCTTGGAAAAAGTGCATCCATGATGGGTACAGCTCACCTCCTACAAAGGCACCCACGGACAATACCTACCCCTGGTCTTCACTATGACTGGACATTCCTTAGACCATATCACTTTATGTACATGGCTTGAATGATCTTCTATGGAAACTTTCCTTTTCTTATGGATACTGTCCCAATAGGTTACTCTGTCTATTTCTTCAACTTTGTATAGTAGATCAATGTAATGTCTTTGAGCTATTAGAAGATATGTTAGGGGTTTTATGCATGTACTTGATAAATTTAATGATGAAACATGATTGACATTGCTATGATCTCGAGGACTGATGAGCCCATGGAGGGTGAAGTTTTTAATGTGCAGGACCATACCCGATGGACAGGTACCAGTGGACTGGTACACATGGGGATATGATTAGCTCGGACCTCCATGTGGCTGAAGAGCCCATCAGATGGTTGCTGGGATGGCAGAGACAGGACAACGTTATGATGAGCCAGTGCACGAGAAGAAAGAAGGATGTTCCAGCCAGGACACTTTGGTAGAGCCCGGCCTAGGGGGGATCACCCACTTCAGATGGAACGTTTTCCCCTTGATGGACAGGACGTCACCCAGGAAGAGCAGGACGTTATTCTGATCGTGTGGCAGTGTGATGAGGTTGTTTGGCACGTGTGGAAGCTTGGAGGATCCCTAGAAGGGCCAACGTCTGGCTTCTGGATGCTGGAAATGCCCAAAAAGGGCCAACGTCTCCCTCAGAAGGGAATGACGTCCCACTTTTTCTCATATTATGACATTTTTCTAGCAGTTAATGTAAAAATAGTGTAAATTTTGTAGTCAGCCTTGTCAGTTGTTTTAATGACCTAAATTTTAATTGAAAGGTCATGGACTGGTATAAATAGAGGACGTTTCTCCTCATTTTGAACATAACATAACTCACTCTCTTGTGAGATACTATCTTTTATCCTTTTGCTTTGTATTTTTGGTGTTGGAAGTGAGGCGCAACTCTTCTTGGAGGATTTCTCTTGGCATTTATGGTGTTTCTCCAATGGAAGGTTTACAACTAGGGTTTGATTATGCATTCTTCATGATATGTAAGTGAATTTTTCATGCAAAACTTCTTAAGTGAATGGTTGTAGGCTTAATTTCTTACATTTTCTATTATATTGCTATTATATTGTTGAATCTTGAAACCCTAAGTAGCAAGCACACTAGTAGGTCATTGCTATATGTCCCTATGCTTGAGAAATTGTTTTAGCCATTGATAAAGGAAGATATAGCCTAGTCGTTGCTACACTTATCTCCCTTTTTCTAAGTTAGCATTTAAGTTATAGGTTGAAGAGAGGAGACGTCCTAGGCCTAGTTAAATCTACACCTAGGGTTTTAACCTTTTAGGGTTTGAAAAGCCTTGCTCCTGCAACACTTTTCTCCCTTAGATCTGTACTTTGAAGCTAGCCGTTTTGCCAAGTGTGTTTAGAGAAAGAGGAAGGAGCATGAGGCCTTGCTTAAGAAACACTGGAATGAGCCTCCTTCCCTTAGGGTTTTTATTCTAGGGCCCTACCATTGCATCACCATAGAACCCTACCCTCCAGTCTTTAAATTTTAAATCTTCCTGAGATCTTTTGCCCTTACTTTGACTCCATTTAACCTAAGGCACTGATATTCTTTCCAACGTTGAGCTTGTAGTGTGTAAAATCATCTTTCAAACTTTCAAATTCGGAAACCCTAACTAACCCTAACGCCACTAACTAGGGCTGACATCATACCTGACACAGCAAGCCTTCTAACTCAACAATTAATGATGACGTCAAGCATTTATTGAGCTATTGTTGATAGAAAATACTGTTGGCTTGGTCATTATTATAGACATTGATGAATTGGTGATTTTGCACAGGCTATTTAACAAAATGTTGACCTCTTTGTCTATTATATTGCTTATAAAATGAAATTAGATAGTCAAGAAGTACTAACCCTTTGAATTATAACCTGCAAATATCTGTATATTTTGTTGTTATTGTCTTGTTCCAAGCAGGTGTTCTCAACAGGGAATTCACTTCTTTATTGGTTGATTAGCCAGAATATCTGATAACGGTGGTGACCTGAGAGGAAGGAAAACCTTATTTCTTGACCTTATATTCTTTTCCTCTTCAAACCCCAGGTTACTGGGGACGTCTCCCCTAGGCTAACCTCCCTAAACAGAAAGACCCCCCATCGAGGTGACATTGGGTGGGTTGGTTCCTATTACGCTAGTTTGACCCTTATCCTTTGGCCATTTGACCTAAAATACATATTGTGCGATAACAAGACCCATGGGTCAACATCCCATACTCATTACATAAACCCTAAAACCCAAAAATCTCACAAAAAGGTACGAGATCCCGCAATCTCTGCTTTGCCTGGGTGTCTTCGTCTTCTACCAACATGTCGAAGTCCCAAAAGTGGTCAAGCATGACTAGCATTTCCTCAAAACTTGATTAAGGGCCAAAAGGCCCCCAACACTCACCTGTAACTCATCTCGAGTCACTATGATCTAGGAAACTCTTCTTTGAAGGCCTCGATCTTAGTTGGAGTTGCCTTGACTTGCTACTTCACCAGAGCCTCCTACTCGGAAAACTCCTGAATGACTTGCTCGATGACAGGCCTTTCCAGGCACTATTCCACTATTGCAACCACTTGTTCCAACTATGATCCTTGTCCCTTGATCTCTTCAAAGAGGTTGCAGGCTTCATCCTGCACTGGTTGGATTCGTTGTGTTACCTCCATCATTCTACTCTTAATGGAAATGACCTGTTGTTGGACTGTGTGCTGCTCTTGCGACCTTTTCATCTTCTCCATTGTTGTAAGAAGCTTCAACTGTGCTTGCATTGTCGATGCCTTTTTCTTCGCTTCCTAGAGCTATGCTTCCAATGTTCTTAGTTCTAGGTCTTTTGCGAGGCACTGATAAGTATATGCACTTTGGGCACTCAGTTTCTTGCATTCTGAAGAAAACACCTTGATTCTTTCGACTGCTCTCCTGGCAGTTTCTTCCCTCTGATCTCTCACTTCTTGCGAAGTGCTCAGCACTGCTTGCAATTCTAAATATATTAATCGTTCTTCAATCTGTTGAATGGCCTCAGCAATATTCCCCACTTGGCTCTAAACTGTCTCTTCTTCCAAATGGGCCAAGCCCGGCACAGAGAGAAATGCTCTAGTTACTGCTTCTCGAACCCCAATCTGCAATGCGAGCAGCTGGTCTTTTTCTCTCTGGATCTGCTCTTTTTCTTCCTGTTCTCATCAAAGGTGAGCCTCTGTAGGATCTGTTATCCTTCATAGCTGGGTGGGATCATCCCCCAATTCTATACCTTCTAATGATGACGGCACAGTAGACATTGCACGGCTCGAATAGAGTGCTTGATGTACCCCTTTCAACTCTGCCTCGATTATGTCATACATTGTTTCTTTCTTTGCTTCATTTTTCTACAAGATATCCTCTTAAGTATATGCTACAGCTGCGATGATGAGGTCAACATCATCCACTGTGAGCACATTCTGCGACTGAGTTTTATTTTCTTGTGACTTCTTTCGCGTTGAGGGTTTGTTTGGAGAAACCTTCCTTTTCTTTGACGTCTCAGCCTCTGTAAGGGGATCATTTGGTGGTGTCACTTCACCCTTGTCTTGCTTGTCTTCTTCCCCTTCCTTCTCTTGGCTTACTTCGTCACCTCCTCCTCCTCCCAGTGAATCAGATGCAATTTCCTCCGATGCGTTGTTTATGTCATGCACTTCTTCCATTTTCTTTTTCTTCTTAGCATTGCTTGGTCCATCATACTCTTCTCGGGTGACCAATGGACTTTCGATGATATCGAGGTCAGAGAGATCTATCTTCTCGACTGGTACAAGGAATTCAACTAGCCATTACTTTGTTATCTCATCCATGTCTTCATCATTTAATTTGTAACATGACTGCATCTCCTCCTTCCTTTCATCCCGGCATTCAATGATGTATATGAAATGGCGGTCTGCGCGGAACTTCGCTAATGGCCTGTAAGTATGCAAGATGTTCAGAGTCATTTGCGGGAATGACTCAATGGCTCGCATGAGTTGTACATAGTAAGTGTGGAAGATATTGTTTGACTGCCACTGCTTCGCCATATCGCTTAAATACCACAAGGTGGTGAACCTCGTGGCCAGTGGTTCTGATGGCTCTACTTCCAAGAATGTCGCTCCCTCCGGCATCTCGCAAGAAACAAACGCAATGAGAATCAATAACTAGCTAAAATGGAACTCATAGCCTTGGTCCTGCACTTTGTGGCAGTCCTTTTCTAACTCATTGATGAGGTAGCATTCTCAATTCATCTGCATCCCTTCAACGTACTTCCTTGCGAGGTCGACGACAACAAAACCATTTGTTGGCACAGGGGCAGACCCAAGGTTCAATGCTTCAACAGCGCACCAACAAAACCCTAACTATCGACCCTTTCGAAAACACCTGTGAAGCAGATGAAGTCTCACCCGAGGTATAGGCAGGGGGGGTTGTAGGACTCAAGTGTCTACAACCTGGCTAGGACACTGATCTGTGATCTCAATACTTAACAGAGCACTTAGAAATTATCATCCATTAGTCTTTAACCCTTATTCATATCACAGTTTAAACCCTAATCACAAAACAATGCAGTATTAATCAAGATCTAAGCACATCTAACCATTTAGCACATAGCATCAAAGTAGATCTAGCATTCATTCACATCGTAAAGCACTTAGAAATCATAGATCTATCTATCATAATAGTGCACTAAGAAAATACAAGGTCAATATAGCACAAAGCACAATAACACAGGATATACGTGGTTCACCCCAGTGTGGGGTTACGTCCACCGACTCTTCTTCTTATTTATTAGCTTCTTCCAATATGCTTACATGCACCAAGCCACAGATCTAACTCCACAAGGATAGGATATCTGCATGCACCTCGCCAAATCCTCCTTCCTCGAGTTTGGTCAAAGCACAGATCCTTACACAGTCTATGCACAAAGCACTTAAAAAATGCTTGCACTTAGCTCTACAAGCCTTAACACATCTTCTTTCACATAGCAGATATTAGCACTAAGCCATCAACCTTACTAGGTATTACAATCACTTAGATCAAACTCTAGCACTTAGCACCCACTACTTACATCACCTAGCTACTTATTTATACATTACAAAAAGGACCTAAAAATGGATAACAACCATGGGTCGACATCCCATACTCGTTACATAAACCCTAAAACCTAAAAATCCCACAAAAAGGGGCGAGACCCCGTGATATTTGCTTCACCTAGGCGTCTCCATCTTCGACCATCCTGTTGAAGTCCCAAAAGTGGTCAAGCATGACTAGCGTTTCCTCAAAACCTGGTCAAGGGCCAACAGTCATGTAGTCTCTCGTCACTCCATACCTGCAACCTGAGGGCCTCGAGACATAATCTTCTTAGTTATCCACAAAATGGGGATAACAAGAACAATATTTGGAAAACTAGGAAGAGCACAAAAATCAAACGGAGCAAACCCCATAGATATAATAGCATGCATTTGAGTATCCAATGATCTCGACATTCTGACCTAGTGGAGTCACCAATGGATTCTTTTGTCGTGGAGTCGATGGGTGAATGATCTGCAGTCGATTTTGTCACCAGTCCTTGTTCACCATCAAGAACTAGTTGTATTCGTTGTTTTATGCCCACGGAATGATGTCTTCACTCCTCTTCTCCCCTACAATGACGCAAAAATATGTTAGCGCTAGATATTACCCTTGACTGCAAAAATAACAATGTCTAGCACATCTTGAAAAGTATTTGATGTTTGGTTGGGATGGTGGATTGGGTTAAATAGGATTTGTATTTTCAACTAAAAAAAAACTCTTAGACTCACACATTACATCCATGAACAAAAGGCAAGTGAACCCAATACTCAGATATATTTTGAATTAAAGGTGAAAGTGGGAAGAATGGGAGAAACACAATTGTGAATGTATCAATCTCACATCTTGTTCAATTAATATATCTGCAAGACTGAACTTTCAATAACCAAAAATTCTTTCTAATCATGAACATAAGTACTTGAATGAGATTTTATGAGGTACAGAAAATTACAGTAAATCCTTTACTGCTCAGGAATATGTAAAACATTAACCATCAATATATCCTACATCGCCAATCATCACATTCAAATAAGAAGAATCAGAGATGGAAACATAAGAAAGGCACAATCTAATACTTGAATTCACAAGAGTCTTCAGTAATGAAACATAGGTACAAGTCTAGTTTCTGAACACATAGATAAACTTTACAATCAGTCTCCAAAACTCATAACCGAACCCCATGCTTCCCAAAAGGAAGATTTTTCTCCCTATTACATCCAACTTCTCTTCATTTTTCAGTTCCTCTTTTATACATTCAAAATTGACTTAAAAGTAGATCTAATATAAAAAAATAAATGGATTGGAACCTAATCTTAGTAAAAAAATTAAATCTATAGATATCATAATCAAATTTCCTGATTAAGAGTTGTCGTATATTCTTCCTTCTAATTTGAAATTGTTGGAGTGAATTCTTAAAAATCTGCGAAATTTAGAAAAATCTATTTCAAAGAGCCATTTGAAGATCCCAAACCATCCCTTATTCCGGGAACCTATCTTAGAGGCACCTAATTGGGCTTGTTCTAGAAAAAAACCATATTTATATTTTTAAAATTCCTCTTCATTTGGTCAAAAATCACGCCAGAAGTTAGCCTCTAAATCAGTCATGTACAGGAAATTATTTGGTAGCGCTTTTGAATTTTTGTGTAAGGAGGTAGCTACCAAAAGTTTCAGAACTGATTTTGTTAGCACCATTTATCAATTCAAATTTTTTTGCTAACAAGGACAAGGGCATAGGTCTACCTATCAGCATGAGAAATGTTGAGATAGATTCTAATGAAAGAAGAGGCAAGCAGCAGCCTGTAACTATGAGAAGCCTGCAAAGAGAAGTACAGAGTTATAGGGTATATAATGAAAGGATTGTGAAGGCTCAGGAAGAGATATTTAAAACACCTGACCCCCTAAATCATTCTTAGGTTGGTGGTATGACCAAATTCCTCTTTCCACTATCCCTCTGATTTCAAGTCTTAACACTACGGGTAGAAACATGCTCATAGGCAATGTTCCTTTAGGTTTCCTACATAGTCTGAAACAGTCTGAGGTCTTACAGGACTTACTCTTTCCCACATCCTCCATCCTATGTATCTACCACGTGCATTCCCCCACATCATCTACATCGACATATAGTTTGATGTGTTTGCTAACATGGCAGTGACATCTCCTCGGATGCTTCACACTCCCATAACAATCCTTCGATGAAATGAAACTACACAATATAGGAGATAAAATATATTGGATGAACGACTTTGACTCACTCATATCAGGTTAGATCAACGGTTGGTTTTGGGTCGGAATATCTCTCATCGAAAAGACAGGTTGCATAACTCCCAACCTTTTATTTCAATCCATTCTTCTGACAAATCCAACAGTCGGGAACTGAGGAAATCGATGGTCATGATTCCTTTGGAACCTCCAAATGCACGGCAGATAACGGTATCACCTAATCCACTTCCATCACTCAATTAATGAGGTCTATGGAAAGATTTATGTTTGATATATTAACAGATGGACTCCTCAACAGAACAATAGTTCTCATCCACTTGGGCTCTCTGCATTGAGAAATACTCCATTTCCACAACCCCGTGGTTCTTCTGAGCAGTTCCTTCCAAATTGGGGTTGTCTGACCGATATGACAGTCATCAGACCTCCAAATATAATATTCAAGTATCTATTAGATATGAGATCCTCTCAGTGGTTAACTAGCCCTACAACTCTGACAGGGTTCTCTATCGATTGGTCCCACAGCTAAATCAACAGCTCAGATTTTATCGACCAATTTTCCAGTAGATCTATGGCTCTTGTCCTCTCGGACCTTTACCTTCAGTATTTTCTCATCAAATTTTCCTTCCACGTGTTCTCTATGGGTCCTTCTGAATTTCACGATTTCAACAAGCCTAATGAGATTCTTAAGACAGATTCTAAGGTACTGATTTCATTGGCCTAACCTACAGGTAAATTGAAGGCTTTGTCGACTCGGAACCCTCCCATTGAAAATTTCACCTTGGCATTGATCCAGGGTATTTCCAAAAGGTTATCCTTCTAAAAGGATTTCTTTCAAGTCCATATATCTTACGAATGGTTAGGATCAATTCTCTACATCGTATCTATGGCTAAGGTTTCTTATGAGGGTTTAGTCAACGTTAAGGGGTATCTGAGGGCAAGACAACCCACAGCCTCCTTGGAATTGCTATCAGGTTTTTAACTCAATCCTTGCATTCATATGGCCCTCATCCTCAGTACACAAGTGGCACCTCCCAGAGGCCCCCCGAAGTGAATATTTTCTCATTCTGTAAACTTTCCATTCAACGAATTGGGAGAATACAGGGTTGCAAGCCTCCATTTTACCTCCCATGCATAGTTACCATAGACAATCAGTTAATCCTAGGAAGAACCTCGTGTTACAAACATTGTTCAGAGTTCGGAATTAGAATTTACATATTAAGACTTCATTTCACACAGAATGTAATTCACATTTATTAACAAGAATTTACCAGATACACTAATAAATACTTATATGTCTAAGTTCAAACTTCAATCCACCAAATGATTGTGGGTGAATTCCTTTCCACCCAACCGTAGGTTGTGCTGCACTTTTTCTCTCTACAGCAATCCACCCCCATTTCAAGCCATGATACCACCAGGGGACTCTCAAAATTTGGCTATTAGGTTAAGGAATTGTTTAGGAAGGTTACTCTCCTTCACTACATTGGCAACAACAGAAATCCCCTCTTCCCACTGAGCTCAAGGCCTCCACAAGCTTACCAAGTTCCTTCCTAGTTGGATTTCCTCTGCACAAGGGATTCCCTTCACTACTATATAGTCCCTTGGCACCCTCCCCTTACCAATTTTAGTTTATTTCCAGCAAGAACCAACCCGCAGACCTGTCTGCTCCAATATGGATATGGGTATTCATTGTTCCAATGTTGACCATTCATGTTCTGGGAAAGATTCCTATTTTATTCACATAAAATTCCCATTTTTCTTTTTCGATGGTCTGGCTTGGGTGCTCTCTGCTCATTCATGTTACCACTTTTGTATTGTTACCTATGTTCTTCCTCTCAATTATTCTACCTCCCCTTTCCCAATCTAGAACATTTTCTCCTTTCCTCGAGTTGCTTAACTTGCTTCTCTCGGAATAATTCCTTAGGGTCAATCTCCTAAATCGAAAAGGAACTTATAGTATACTCCTAGATGACAAATTCAAATGACCCTATCACTCCTCCAAGTACAGATTATGAAGACAGTCAAAACTAATCCAACCAATTGATATGATGCCATTAATGGGCTTTCTTGTGAATAGGGTGAACAAGGTACTTCAGATAGGTTGGTCATTCAAGGTCAGGAAAGCGTAGGTTGGGTTTATGGGTAAGATTCTTATTTTATTCACATAAAATTCCCATTTTTCCCCTCACCAACTCCCACTCGTGGTATCATGGTCAGTACTGAAAGGCTTCCCCTTTCTCATCTAGTAGGTGTTTTTATTAAACATAAAACACAATCACAGTGTTCATCAATTGCAATTCATGAAGTCTTAAGCATAATTACAAAATTTGGGGAAAACAGGGTGTTGCATTCCCCTCCCCCTTAAAGGAAACACCATCCTTGGTGTTTTTAACACCATATACAAAGTTTTATACAGTAAAAAAAAATGGATATTTCATTCTCATGGAATTCCCTAGTTCCCATGTGGCCTCATCTGCTCCAAAGTGATTTCATTGCACCTTGACCTACATGACAACTCGGTTCTGGAGCAATGTATATTTCATGTCCAGGATGCATAAAGGCTCAGGTTGGAATTCTCCCTTTGGTTCCACCTATATCACATTCCAATCAATAACGTGATTAGAATCATGAATATACTTATTTAATAAGGATACATGGAACACATTGTGAACTTTAGCAATAGGTGGTAAAGTAATTTTGTGTTCCACCGGTATGACACTTTCCAAGACTTCAAATGGTCCACAATAGAAGGGAACTAGCCTGGCACAAGTTCCCACTCTTAGGGAGATCCTCTTAGGTTTCACCCTGATATACACATGATCTCCCACCTTGAATTCCTTATGAGTCCTTTTTCTATCTGCATAGATTTTTTGTATGTCCTAGGCCACTTGTAGGTTCTACTTTATTCTGATCACTTCATGTTCCATTTCTCTTAATATGTATGGTCCAAGCATGATCTTATCCACTGTCCCAACTAATAGGAACTTTTCACTTTCTAATAGGAAGTAGAGCCTCAAATGGGCTCATCTTCAATGACTCCTGATAATCATTGTTGTAGGAAAACTCTACTAGAGGTAGATATTCTTCCCATTGTTTGGGTTGATACATGACATGCATCCTTAGCATATCTTCCAGCGTTATATTTACTCTCTTGATCTATTCATGTATTTGAGGATGGTAGGCTATGATGAATGTTAGTTGCATTCCAAATCCCACAAATAATCCCTTCCATAAATTCGAAGTGAATTTTTCATCTTGATCTGAAATAATGGTCTTGGGCATACCATGCAATCTAAAAATTTATTTTATAAAAACATCAACAACATCTACAGCTTTAAAAGTGAACTTGATTGGAATAAAATGAGTTGTCTTTATTATCTTATCCACCACTACCATGATCGAATCGTACTTCCTAGTTGGTCTTGGCAATCTTGTAATGAAATCCATGGAGATAATCTCCCACTTCCATTATGGAATTTTCAATGGTCACAACAATCATGTTGGGTGCGTTGTGACCTGTTGGCACTCTAGGCACTTGGAAATGTATTTTGAAATGTCATTTTTCATTCTTAGCCAATAATACAATTGTATTACCGTTGTTATCATCTTTGGATAACCAATATGACCCACATAAGGTTTCCTATGAAACTCATCCATTATGAGGTTTTTTATCTCTGATGAATGAGGTATATACAACATGTTGTTATGTAGTAACAACTCATCTGTTGTGAGTTGGTATTCCTCATACTTTTCCTTTTTGGATCTTACCACAAGATTTCTTTTACCAAATTGAAATTATCATCACCTTGCATGAGAATTATGATTATCTGCTTGATGTCAGACTCGCACATGCTTGTTGTTGCTAAGTGCATTTTCTTCACACTTCAATTGAGTGCATCTACTACTCTATTTTATTTTCCTTTTACATGACTAATATTGAAATTGAATTCACTGATTAGTGTCATCCACCTGGGTTGTATAGCATTCAATCATGGTTTATAAAATAGATACTTCAGTCCACATTGATCTATCATCAAGACAAATCTCCTTCTAAGTAAGTAATGTCTCCACATATTTAACGTGTGCACAATGGTTGCAAGCTCCAAGTCGTGAGTGACATATTGTTTCTCATGCTTATTTGATTTCCTTGATTCGTATGAATCACATGTCTCTATTGCATAAGGACTCCACCAAGTCCTTACTTGCAAGCATCAGTATAGACTAAGAAAATTGTTTTCAGGGTCTGTGATTTTTAAGACAGGGGCATTGGTTAAGTGGTGTTTTAGTTGTTGAAAGTTGGTCTCACATTCTATTGACCACACAAAATTCATCCCCTTCCTCTGCAATTAGGTAAATGATAAATCTTGTAAAATCCCTTAATAAACCCCATGTAATATCCAGCTAATCCCATAAATGATCTTATCTCGTATACATTCCTAGGGGATATCTAATCCATGATTTCCTTAATATTTTTGGGATCTACAACCACTCCCTCTTCTGAAATTGTGTGACCCAAATACCATATTTACCTCTGGAAGAATTCACATTTTCTATATTTGGCATATAGCTAGTGATATCTCAGCACCTGTAGCACCAACCTAAGGTGTTCCTCCTACTCCTCCTTGGTCTTGGAATATACTAGGATATCATCTATGAACACAAGGATAAACTTTTCCAAATACTTATTGAAAATGTTTATTCATCAAACACATAAAGGTGGCTAGTGCATTGGTAAGCCCAATAGTCACCACCAAAAATTCATAGTGTACATACCTCATTCTAAAAGTCATCTTTTGGATGTCTTTATCCTCAATCCTGACTTGGGCATATCTTGATCTCAAGTCAATTTTATAAAATATTGTAGCTCCTTTAAGATGATCAAAAAGATCATCAATCCTAGGAAATGGGTACTTGTTCTTGATAGTCATCTTGTTTAAATGTCGATAGTCAATACAAAACTACAGGGTACCATCATTTTTCTTCACAAACAATGTTGGTGCTCCCCATGAGGACACACTCGGCCTGATATACTCTTTATCCATCATTTATTTTAATTTCACATTTAACTCTACCATCTCTAGTGTACTCATTTTGTAGGGTACTTTAGATGTCAAGACTACTCCTAGTGAAAGGTCTATGGAAAAATCGAGATCTTGCTTAGGAGGAAGTTAGTTCATATACCTCCTCTAGGAACACATATTTAAACTCACATAACATTGGATGATCCTCAATTTTCAGCTCATTATTCTTTTTTTCATTGAGTAATTATATTGCATACAAGGAACATCCTTTTCAGATTAACTTCTTGAGTTGCAGTGTTGATATTTGCCTCACCGACACAGGATTTTGAATGCCTTACAACAGCGTTATGTTTCCTTCACTATCTTCACATTTCAAGGTATTATCATGGTAGTTCAATTTTTATTTATGGACATCCAACCAATCCATGCCTATCATTACATCATATGACCCCAAAGGTAGTATATTTAAGGTTGCTTGTCTATGCAATCCATTCATTTCAAACGAGTATGCTTAAATCATTTATGTTACCTTTCACTTAGCTCATGTGGCTAACTAAACTAACCATGATTTTGTATGCATTTTCCTCTGTAAAGCACATGCTTCAACAACTTGGGGAGAAACATAGCTAAGTTTAGAAGCATGGTCAATCAAAATAGAAATGGGTTGTTTGGTAACTATGCCTTCCAACTCCACCACATAAGCTTGGTGGTTTTCTTGATGATTCTCAACAACTACATAGATTCTTGATACATTTTTTGCTACATAATTAATAGTAGTAGTCTCCTAAACATGGTAAACCCTTTTACTTACATGTTGTATGTGAGGGAAATCCCTCAACATATGTGATTCTCCACAACCCCAACATTGTAGAGGTCCTTTATTCTACTCCTCCACTTTCTCCCTTACTTTCTTCGTTGGCCTATTCCCACTTTGAGATAAAAATTTATGGTGGTGCATACTTCTAGTCAGATAACTAAATTGAGCACCTATTTTTGGGTTCTTATATTGGGATGGTTTAAATCCCTTCCTCAGAAATATGGGCTTATATTTTCTCTTACAGTCCTTAAGAGGCTCTTGCTTATGCTTTGATTAGTCATAAAAACACTCGGCCTTTCTGATGGTGTCATCTAATTTCTTAGGATCGTCAAACTCAATCTTATCCTGGTAGTACTATGGTAATCCACTGAGGAATCTGTGTATCATTTATTTCTTCTCCTTGATTTTAATGTACCCGACCCCAAGCTGGATCACATTACTACTAAAATGACTCGATAAAAATTTGTGATACAAAATCTAAATGCAGAAATAACACACATCATGCCAATCAGACTCATGCAACTTTCCATACTAAATAAAAATGTAAATTCAATTGCTTAACTATGCATATCAACAAATAAATGCATAAATCATCATTCAACCATGGAAATAGAGATTCATGTGTATCATTTTGCTCACAGAAAGAAACAATAACCAAATATAACTCAAAGTAAAATGCACGACAAATATATCAACATTTAACACAAATCAACATAGAAGATAAGAACACTTATCTTATGAAATATGAAACCCACTGGAGAGGACAAACGTTCCTCCCAACTGTAGACTTGTTGTTCCAATTCTCAACAGCAAGTCACCCCTGAGCTAGGGCTGTGAATCCACAAGAGATGGTGGTCCCTAAGGCTGGATAATGTCCACCTATTAGTATTCAATTCCCACAACTAATTCCAGTCCACCAGCTATGATTCGAATTTATGAAGGAATACAACAGAATACACAAATAACCATGAATACAAAGATGCAGCGGAAACACCACTTCATTTCATTAATATCAAAGAACTGAAATTTGTTTACAGACAGAATAGAAATAAACTAGCTAGGGCGCTGGTAGCTTATCTCTGAGAAGAGATGTTGCAGCTACAAGCCTCTGAACTCTGTGTTGCAATGAGGCTCTAAGGCCTATATATTATTGAGAAACAATGGAAACCCTAAACATCCAAAAACCTAACCCTAGGAGATGAAATGCCAGAATATAGGCCCTGTCGGGGTAAACCGGTACATCAATTTCTCAGCTCGTAACTTTGGCATACTATCTTCATTTGACACATATGATAAATCGTTAGAAAGATCTATCCGAGGAATACAACTGCTAACAGCGAATATCATGGTCCGGAATGGACTAATATTCGTCGATCGATTGATGCCCAAAAAACGTCGTTTAGGGCCTCAAAACGGATCTGAAAGTTCAAGACCCGAAAGACTGCCAAAAATAGTAAATTGTGCTACAATTAAGGAAACTAAAAAACTGAAAGAAACAATGGTGGGGGTCCAAGTGGAATAGGCGGGTGGCCACCAATATCCACTTGGATCATTCCTCCCCCCTTAGGAAGCAATGGTCCCCATTGCGTTGAGTTCCTCCATGAGATGAGGAAACTTATGTTTAACTTGGTCCCTGGTGAGCCACTTGCCCTGGTGAAGGCGTTGGCCTGCATTGACAACTCAATATAGCTAGATCTTCTGTTGGTGGGTTTTCTTGATCCGTGTGTACATAACCTGATCAATTGTGGCTTTTTCCATGCAATTTGGGTTTAACTCTGTTGGTGTTAGTTGTTTTTCCATGTCGGATGTGTCGAGTAGAGGTGGAAAGTAAGGCCGAAGGTGGTCCACATTGAACACTAGGTGCAGACCAAGCAATGGTGGGATACTGAGATCGAAGGCATTGTCCCCTGCAGACTTCGTGATGGTGTATGGCCCATATCAGAGAGGGAGAATCTTGCAGTGGGGTCGAGCAAGGTGCTCCTTCTACAAATGTAGCCACACTTTGTTGCCCACCTAGAAGTTATGTTGCACCCGATGTTGATCATGTTTTTTATTGTACTTAGCATTGGCTCTGTCAAATATGTCATGAACTTGTTGGCGAATGTACTGAATGGACTCAATGAAGTTGTTCGCCTTGGTAGCTTCAGACTGGACATGAGCCGAATCAGCCTGAGTAGCTGCAAATGGTATGGATACATCAATGGGACATAATGGTTGGAATCCCAAGCCCACCTGAAATGGGTTGTGGTCGGTTGAGTTGTGGAGGGCCCGGTTATAGCTATGGTGTACATATGAAAGGCTCTCATCCCATGTGCGTGGATTCTTTGAGTTTTACATGCGAAAAATGTGTACGATCATCAAGTTAATGACCTCTATCTGGCTATCACTTTTGGGATGGAAAGTTGTGGACTTGGTGAGCTTGTTTTCCAGAATTGACCAGAGCCTAGACCAAAATGTATTGAGGAACCTGTTGTCCCGATCTGAGATGATATACTGTGGGATCCCAAAGTTTAACCACACTCATTCAAAGAAGAGTTTAGCAGTGGATTCTGATGTGATATTCTTCTTGCATGCTGCCATAATGGTCATCTTCAAGAATCTGTCGACGACCACAAAAACACAGTTTTTTCCATGCTTGGTAGAAGGAAGGCCTGACATGTAATCCATGGAGATGGATTCCCAATTTCGACTAGGGGTAGGCAGTGGAGTATAGAGGCCTTGCTTCTTGATGTTCAGTTTGGAAATGGCGCAGGTAGTGCAGGATCTGATGTACTTCTTGGCATCCTGTCGAAGGTTTGGCCAATATAAATACTTTTGTAATATTGCCATTGTTTTCTCGACCCCGAAATTCCCAGTGACCCGACTATAGTGCGCTTCCCAAATCATCTTGGCACACTCGCTTGAAGGAACACAAAGGTATCCCAGGTGACATAGTAGTGCATCCTGGAGGTGGAAATTTGGAACTCGGTTACCCTCCAAGAGCATCTTGTATGTGTGGCCGAAATCTAGATCGCTCTTGTAGAGAAGCATCCAATCAGAAATCTTGTGCCCACAACAGTTGAGCACAATGGTTATCACCACGATTGGTGGTCGCCTGAGGTAGTCTGCAACATTATTGGTGCTACCCTTCTTGTACTTGATGTTCAAATGAAACTGTTGTAGATATGTGGACCACTTATGATGGTGATCATTCTGCAGCTTCCCTTGTGTTTGTATGAACTGCAGGGGTCGATGGTCTGTGTGGATGATCGTTTCCTTCCCCAAAATGTAATGCTTCCACTGTTGGCAAGCCTGCACAATGGAATACATTTATTTGTCATAAGTGGGATACTTTCGGACTGTTTCGGACAGTGTCACACTATGATATGCCACTGGGTGCCCATGTTAAGTAAGAACTACCCCAATAGCATAGTCATAGGTACCTATCTCGATCTCAAATGGTTGTTGCAAGTTTGGTAATGTGAGCATTGGGGCACAGCAGAGGTGATGTTTCAATTCTATGAACGTCTTTTGTTGAGATTCCGACCAAAGGAATTTTTCTTTCGCTCCTCCCTTGGTGACTTGACTCAAGGGCCAAGTGATATGAGAGAATCCCAACACAAACCTGGGGTCGAAATTAGCAAGACCTAGAAATATGCGAAGCTATGTTAGAGTGGTCGGGGCTATCTAATCCCGAATGAATTGGATCTTGGTTGGATCCACATGAACCCCATGCTCATCAATAATGTATCCCAAACACTGAACCTGGGTCATGCCAAAAGTGCACTTCTCCAAATTGGCACATAACTTGTGTTTCCGCAGTGTTTGGAGGACCTATAGGATGTGGTGGAGGTGCTCTTCCCAAGTCTGGCTGAATATCAGGATGTCATCCAAGTACACTACTACAAATGAGTAGGTGAATGGTCACAATATGTCATCCATCAGCCTCATGAATTTTGTGGGAGAATTCATCAACCCGAAAGGCATGACCAGCCATTCGAAAAGGCCCTCCTTGACTTTAAAGGTAGTCTTCCACACATCGGACAATTCGATTGGTACCTGGTGATACCTAAACATCAAGTCGATCTTGTTGAAATATTTTTCCCCTCCGAGTTGGTCTAGAAGGTCATCAATCTGTGGGATCGGTTACCTATTCCAGACAGTGATCTTGTTCAGCGCTCGATAGTCAATACAGAGTCTCCAAGTCCCATCCTTCTTCTGCACCAACATGATCGGGCTCCCACAGGGAGATGAACTTGGTTGGATATGACCTTTCTACAGAATCTCATGAATCTATCTCTTGATTTCATCGTTCTCCAGAACAGAGCGTTGATAGATTGGTCCATTGGGCAGTGGCGCACCTGGGGTCAGATCAATGGGGTGCTTGACCTGACAATGCAGAGGCACTCATGCGGGTGAGGTGAAGATGTCTCGGTACTCCTCCATGACCTTGTCCATTTGTTGTTGTCGTACAGAGCATCATTGTCTAGAGGTTGTGGCCACAGTCTTCTTCTTGCCCTAAGGGCAGATCATTAGGAAAACAAATTTCTTGATTTTGGAAATAAGATTACTACATTGTTTTGCAGTAACCAAAGAGATAATGGCAGGCGGTGGTACCTATGGTATCTTGTACAACTTATTTCCCAAGGTAACAATAACAGCGTGAGTTAAGGACTCATACACAGCATGTCGCTTCCACAAGTATGGTTGTCCTAATAATACATCATAAACATCAAGAGGAGCAATGTCACATAATACCTCATCGGTGAAGGGCTTGATGTTGTAGGGAAGGCAGCATTGTTGGCTGACGTGGAGATCTCGTCCTTGGTGAAGCCACCCAATGGTGTACAGATGTGGGTGTGTTGTGGTCGGAAAGCCCAACCGCTTCACGACCTCTACTGAAATGAGGTTCTTTTGGCTCCCACTGTCAATAATGAACTGTAGCGGGGAACCCTTTACCCACATTTGGGAGTGGAAGAGATGCTCCTCCTCCTCTGGATCTTTCGGTTCTCCCTTTTGGATCTTCGTGGTGACAATGGTGGTGTTGGGCTCCGCATCGATAATTTGCTTCCCTTTGTCATTCCCCTTCTCAGGTTCTGATTCAGCATCGGAGAATGCATCTGATTCAGAAGCCCTCATCTCGGCCACCAGTGACTGTTTGGCCCGACATTCACTTGTGTTTTGAGTGGAGTTCTTATGTAACTCACACCACTTTCCCATGTCCTTCTTTGGTTTTGTGGTGTTTTTCTTTGCTTGTGTCTTTGACAGCTTGTCTTGAGCCACCATGCCTTGGATTTTTCCTTTGTTCTTCGGTTTGGGGGAACCTTTCGCTTGCTTTTGATTCACAAATCCAAAGTCTCGCTTCTTTTATTTGAATTTCTTCTCAATCTTGGAAGCATACCGGTATGTCGTACCAAGAGAGGAGATGTCGATGAACTCCATTTCCTCTTAAATGTATTTGTGTAGACAACTACAGTACTTCAGCACCAAATGTTTCTCTGAATCTTTGATACCCAACTTTGTGTGCAGGGTATGTAATAGATACGTCAGTTCATGCACATCTTGATCCCTTTGGTGTTGAAGCGTAGTCCATTGTATGTACTTGTCCTCATATCTCCCCACGGTATAATATTGTTCCTTGATGGAATCTCAAAAAGAATTCCAAGTGGGTACAGTCAATAACAGAGAGGATTCCTCCTCATCCTTTTTCTCACAGTAGGTTTCCCACCAGTCCTTGACATGGGGGGCGGCTTTGAGCAGTGAAAAAATAATCTTCTCCCGGTCGAAAAAGTCATGAACTGAGAAATATCCTTCTAAGAGATTCAACCATCTATATATGGTGTCTGCATCTATTTGGCCATCAAATATGGGAATGTCAAAGTTTACTTGTACCTTAAAAGGGGTTGTGCCTCCAGAGTAGTTGTTGGATGTAGATGCACTGCCAGTGGGAAATCGTTGAAGGATCTAGGTGAAGTTATCCATCATCGCGTTCCTTTTTTTTTCAAGGGCCTCCTCAAGAAATATTTTGATAAGATCTCTTGCTCCCTCGAATTTCTTTTCATCCCCCATGGGCGTTCGTCAGGGTTTGCGAGGTTGATCTTGCAAAGGTTCAACCATATCGAGCCCTAACTCCTTATACCTTGACCCCATTGAGGACATGCAAGGAAGGATCGAGAAAGAGAAGACCGCTCTAATACCACTGATATGAATTTATGCAGGAACACAGCAGAATACACAAATAACCATGAATACAAATATGCAACGAAAATAACACTTCATTTCATTAATATCAAAGAACTGAAACTTGTTTACAGACAGAGTAGAAATAAACTAGCTAGGGCGTTGGTAGCTTATCTCTGAGAAGAGATGTGGCGGCTACAGGCCTCTAAACTCTATGTTACAATGAGGCTCAAAGGCCTGTATATTATTAAGAAACAATTGAAACCCTAAACATCCAAAAACCTAACCCTAGGAGATGAAATGCCGGAATATCGGCCCCATCGGGGTAAATTGGTACATCAATTTCTCAAGGTCGTAACTTTGGCATACTATCTTCGTTTGACGCATATGATACATCGTTAGAAATATCTATCCGAGGACTACAACTATTGACAACAAATATCATAGTTCAATATGGACTAATATTCATCAACCAGTTGATGCCCAAAAAACATCGTTTAGGGCCTCAAAACGGCTCTGGAAGTTCAAGACCCGAAAGACTGCCAAAAATAGTAAATTGTGCTACAATTAAGGAAAGTGAAAAATGGAAAGAAACAATGGTGGGAATCCAAGTGGAATAGGCAGGTGGCCACCAATATCCACCTGGATCACGATCTCTTCCCCACAACCTATATAACCCAAGGGATGGAATCCCCCTTCACTCCCCATAGTCCCTCAGGCCTTTCCACTCCCCTCCAGAGCTTCTAGAACATGTTGTATAGGAAATATCTCTGCTAGGACCTCAGGAATTCTACAACTGCAACACAAATTCACCCAGCAGCAAAATGTGTGCTTCCCTTGATGAATTTTGAACAGAACGTTACTCATAGGCCCGCAGCCCCTTTCTCCATGAATTTACAGCTCCAAAATAACTTCCAAATGTGCCCACAACAGTTTCCTTCAAGATTCATCACTCAAAACACATTTTTTGTTCAGAAGACTCCATATAAAAACATCTCTTTGTGGAAAAACGTGAATCTATAATTCTGGTCTCCCACCCATATGAATTTCCCCTATTTCTCTTTCTTGCTTGACTTACACTCTTCCCCAAGCTGATTGCACTCATCCCCCATGCTCACAATAACTATGGGATGTGACTTCTCACACCCACCCTTTTACATAAATTCAATGATTGGGCTCTATAACACTCAATAGGTAATGGAAGGTTCATGGTAAGGATAAATTAAAAAGAAATGGTTTGGATTTAATAGACATGGGTAAACACTCACCCTTGGACCCCTTCCCTCTCTTATGGATACTTAGATACAAATATTCTGATGCAAAAAGGATCCATAGAAGGTTAAGAACAACTCAAAACTCATAGAGGCAACTCAAAATGCTCATAATGGCTCCAATAGATAGAGAAAGGGAAAAAAAATCAAAGTTCCCAAAACTTAGTGAAAATGGCATGATCGCGAAGAGCGCGTCACAAGATTTATAACGGCACAAATGGCTCGTCAAACGGAGTTATGGATTGAAGGATATTCGTTGTCAAAGTTGTGGTCAAACAGGGCAAGTCAACAGGGACCACATCATCATTTGTATTGTTGGCGTCAGCAACTGACATGGAAGAATGACATCAGCATGGCACATGGCAGAACTAGAGGCTTCCATGTGTCACCCTCCAATAAGATTTTTGGGACCCCATATGGGCCAGTAGAAAAGTGCCACATGGCACCCCTAAGTGATGCCACGTGGCACCACACAGGTGATTCCAAATGGCACCACCCAGGAGTCACCACGTGGCCCAAACAGGACACGACATGTGGCCTTAGCGGGAGGCACCATGTGTCCTATATGGAGCTGACACGGAGGTGACTTCAACATGACTAGACATCCAGGTGAGCCAATCCAAGGATTCCACATGGCCCAATCAGATGGCACCATGTGGCACCCCCAAAATTCCCAATGAGGGATTGTGATCGAAAATCAAAACAATATATATATAACAGGCCCCCGTCAAATCTGGCGAAGGTCCCACCACATCTGGCACATCCGCCAAGTTTAGAAGTCGAGCACCAATTTTAGCGAAGGTTGTAACCAAGACCAAAAAAGGGGAGGCCCGTGGGTTTGACCCCAGGACCTCCCCCCCACATGTAATGCCTTAAAATTAGCGTCGAAAACCAACTCACCCAACGGTCTTGTTGGGAAATCTGTCCACCCAGATTCTATTTAAACCAGGTATCCACTCAGCCACAGAGGGAGGAGGCGCAGACCATACGACCTGTCAGGCATGAATTTCGAGGCAAGGACAGTCATTATTGCAAGTTACAAAGGGCATGCAAATCGATATGGAATTATTCTTGGTCCTGGAAGTGCCAGAGTTGGATCGAGGCATGGAGACAATCATTTATGGGTAATTCAACGCCATGAATCCAGTGGTGTTGTTTGTTTTCTGATTTGAGCATTATTTCTGCAGCTTGATTTCAGAATGAGTTATACTTTTGTATTTTGCCAAATTCTTTTGTTGAGTTAATGAAAGAGCCTACCCATTTGATAGAAGGACCTGGAGACATAGTCCACCAGGGACGAACTCCGTTATCAAGTTTTTGTGTTCAGATATTATGCTTATGTCTCTTCATTTTTGAGTTTTCCATTCTTAATGGTACACTTTAATTTATGCTCATTTAATGCAATTCTTTATAAATCATGATGAAAAGATCCTGGATCATGTTGGTATCAAAGCAGTCGTCTTTGACTTGAATTTTTGAGTGTGAATACTTACTAGGGCCAAGCATAAGCAGGGTGAAGGAACTCTTAATACTTTCAATCCCAAAGTTGGTCATGTATCTTGAAGGAAGAAAGTGGCAGAAGAAGACAAGTGTGATGAACAGGAGAAAAACTTTCACATGGTCTTTTATCACATGTCATAAATGGTCGAATGAATGGAGATTATGAGAAGGGGATGAAGAAGAAAATGAAGAAAAAGGAAGCACATGCAGATGATAATGCTTCAATAAACCAAGGGGCTGGAGGAGATCCTCCTGAGCCTCCATATTCACCTTCGAGTTCTAGTTCTCCTTCCTCTGAGCATTCTCATCATTCTCATCATTCTATCCATAAAGCCTATTTTAAGAAACCATTATTAAATCTTGATGTAAAATTTGTTTTACCTGTGTTTAATGGAGATGTTAATCCTGAAAAGCTAGATAATTGGATCTGATAGGTTGAAGTATATTGTCGTGTTCAGCATATTGATGAAGAGGAAGTTAAAGTGCAACTAGATTCTCTTCGGTTGGAAGCCACCACTCTC
>ML817817.1:0-20991 GCA_009831015.1 Picea engelmannii | reverse complement strand
TGCCTTGCTCCCACTTCTTTTTGGTGTCTACCTGCATTGCCTCTTCATAACATTTTGGTTCACCAGAATCAGTCAACAATAAATAATACAATGAAGGAGAGTATCATTCAGGGGGTATACTTAACCTGGTATATCTTCTAACAGCACTTGCAGGTGTTTGAGGTACCTACTGCTCCTATTGTTGTACATTTTGATTTTCAAGTTCCTTTGGAATTTCTTTTTCATTGATCTCATCAAGCACTGTGTATTCTTGTTTTTCTTCTTCCTCTTTCTTTCCCTGCAACTGATCTTTGTACATGACCTTCTCATTGAATATGACATCTCTACTCCTAATGATTTTGTTATTTTCATAATCCCATAATCGATAACCAAAATCATTAACACTGTATCCAATAAATGTACACTTCTTGGATTCAGACTCAAGCTTTGTTCTATTTTCTTTATCAATATGGACAAATGCTTCACAACCAAAAGTTTTCAAAAAGAATAGTTTACCTTTTTTCCTGTCCATTCCTCCTCTATAATTATACCATCCAAAGAGCTTGAAGGTCCTTTGTTTATTAAGTAAATAGAAGTATCTACAGCATCTGCCCAGAACTATAAGGGAAAACCGGCATGCAATCTCATACTCCTTGCATGCTCCATGATTGTCATGTTCATCCTTTCTGACACACCATTTTCTTGTGGTGTTCTTGGAAATGTCTTCTCTCTACGAATACCATGGTATGAATAGTAATCATCAAAATCCTTGTTGCAATATTCACCTCCATTATCTGATCTGAGACACTTCAAACTTTTTCCTATCTCATTCTCAACTAAAGCTTTCCATTTCTTAAAAGTGTCAAAAACATCATATTTTTGTCAAATGCAATAAAGCCATTTTTTTCTAGTTGCATCATCAGTAAATGTAACATAGTAACAAGAGTCACCAAGAGATGATACCTGAGTTGTTCCCCATACATCTGTATGCACAAGCTCTAACCTTTCATTCTTCTTTTCTTTTCCGACTCTGAGAAATATGACTCTCTTTTGTTTTCCATAAACACAATGCTCACAAAAGTCCAAATCAATTTGTTTAAGATCTGGTAGCAAATTTCTTTTGTGAAGTATTTGCATACCCTTCTCACTCATGTGTCCCAGCCTATGATGCCAGAGTGTTGTATCCACTCCTATAGAATCTAAAGAGATAGAAGGGTTAGTATTACCAGTACATAAATACAATGTACCTACCTTGTCTCCTTTTGCTATCACCAATGATCCTTTGATGACCTTCCATGTCTTATCTGTAAATATGGATACACAACCTTCACTTGCCAACTGCGCTATTGAAATTATATTTTTCCTTAAATCTGGAACATGTCTTACCTCTTTCAACAACCATTGGCTTCCATTGCGTTGCTTTATTTTTACCTTTCCCATTCCAACAATTTTGCATGGTGCATCATCACCCAAATGAACTTGTCCAAAATCACCTTGAACATAATCTAGAAAATGTTTCCTATGGGGTGTGGCATGAAATGAAGCCCCTGAATCTACTACCCAAGACTCAGAAATATTATCTACAAAAGGAATTAAAGCATCTTGTAACACATCACCTGTTACATTTTCTTATTGATTTCTCTCATGTTGTCCATCTCTTTGTTTCTTTGGAGCTCTGCAATCTTTCTTCAGATGTCCTTTCTTACCACAATTCCAGCACTCTATCTTTCCAAGTCTAGATTTGGATCTGCCCTTCCTATAATTCCCACAGTTCCCTGAGCCATTTCCTCTATCCTTTTGTCTTCCCCTGTTCTCCATGTTCAACGCATTACCTGATGTCTCACCTGTGCTTTTCCATCGCATTTCATCACTAAGGATAACACCAACAACAACATCAAATTTTAAAGTATTTGAATCAAAGATAGAGTTAATTATAGCCATGACCAATCCATTCCATCTTTCTGGCAATGAGCACAAGATTAGAAGAGCCCTAACCTCATCATCAAAGTCCAATTTTACATAACTAAGTTGATTAGTAACCCTATTAAATTCATTTAAATGATTTGCAACAGACCCACCTTCTGACATCTTCATATTAAATAATATCTTCATTAGAAATACCTTATTAGACGTTGAGGGTTTTTCACACAATTTAGCCAATGCATCCATCAGATCCTTCGTTGACTTTTCTTTAGAAATATTGAAAGCCACCGACGCTGCCAAGCTCAGTCGTATCGTTCCTAGAGCCTTTCTGTCAAGAATCTCCCATTCGTCATTCTTCATGGTCGTCGACTTCTTTTATACTCCACCCAATGGTAGGAATAGATCCTTCTGATATAAATAATCTTCCATCTTCATCTTCCATAACTGGTAGTTTTGGTCGTTAAATTTCTTGACCCTAAACTTTCCATCTTCCGACATTACTCCCACTCGAACCAGGAACCCTCTTTTCCTGCAAGTTACCTTTCGCTCTGATACCAGTTGTTAGAAAAACAGGACCGTGGAGCAATAAAATAAAACAAATGCAGAAACAAAACATAGAAGATACACAATACAATAGAGACACAGATTTGCGTGGTTCACCCAGTGTGGGCTACGTCCACCTGAGAAATTTCCAGGTCCTTCCTTTATTATTATCCAGCAAATGAAGGGATACAACCTATAGCAAAACTCGTTGTAACTTCCTCTTCTTTCTCTCACAGTCTCCTCTCTCAGAATACAATACTCGACATAATGCATAGCCGCAATACATTTCCCTCATAACAGAGAGTTGCCTTCTAAGGAAAAAAAACCCTAACATAATTTCTACCGTTAGATCTGCGACCTTATAATGAACGGTCCAGATTTACAATGAAATTACAATATACATTTATAAGGCAAATTTTCCTTCGGGGGCTTTTCCCCCCAACCCCCTAGACCCCGCAGAGGGGGTTCCCCCCCTCTACACTCCCTCGCGTGGAAGAGTGTACATACTTCTAGGGTGTAAAGTCTTCATGGGGTATAAACATGGTTGAAAGCAAGCACCTCTGAATTAGGAACATAATCAGGCTCCACAACCAACAGAGGCAGGGGGGGTTGCAGGACTCAGGTGTCTACAACCAAGCTGCGACACAAATCTGTGATTACAACACTCAACAAATCACTTAGCCAATAATATGCATTAGTTCATGGGTCTCATTCACATCGTGGATTAAACCCTAATTACATATCAGTGCAGTAACAACCAAGATCAAGTACTTTCAGTCACCTAGCACATAGAATTAGATCACATTCATCATACATAAAGCACTAAGCATCCATAGATCTATCTATCATACATCAAGATCAGTGCACTAAGCAGATAAACACATGAACAAAATTTCACAAATCACATTAGAACATAGGATATACATGGTTCACCCCAGTGTGGGGCTACATCCACCAACTTCTTCTTCTTCTTTATCAGTCTTCAATCTTCCTACATTCATCTTCTCCTGTGCACAAAGCCACAGAGCCAACTTCGCACTGGACAGGTGATCTGTGCATAGCGCACTAGATCCACCTTCCCCAAAATCAGGTCAAGTCACAGAGCCAACTCCTTCCTAGCACAAAGCCTCTTACAATCACTTGCACTTAGCTCTGCAAGTCTTAACACATTCCAGCACAAAGCCAATACTTCTTGCACTAAGCCAAAAACAACTCAAAACAACACTTAGCTAGAACTAGAAATATTTCTTACATCACTTAGCTACTTATTTATACATTTACAAAGAGGCCTAATCATAAACCCATGGGCCGAAATCCCTTAACCCATTACATAAACCCTAAAAATCCCAAAAAGCCTGTAAAATGAGTGAGATCATGCGATCTACACTTCGCCTGGGCGCTCCATCTTCGACCAGCCTGTCGAAATCCCAAAAATGGTCAAACACGACCAATGTTTCCTCAAAACTTGGTCAATGGACAACATGCATGGTCTTCATTTCATCTCCTCGATTAGGAAAACTCTTATACATGTGATCTCCTTCACATCCCCAACACTTTATGGGTTGTTGTCTTGGCCTCTTTCCCAATGACTCTGTCATTTTCTAATCTCCTTGAGATGGTTTCACTTGCTAATATGCTTGAGATCTATTCCTGATGAAAGGTGTCTTGAATCCTTTCTTCCTTTGATCCATATTTCTTCTTGTCATCCCTATCCTTTTGGAAATCTAGCCTTCCTATGTTTTTCTCATAAAAATACTTAGTTTTTCTTATGGATTCCTCTAAATTCCTAGGCTCACCAAACTGAATATTATCCTTGTAGAAGGATGGAAGTCCACTTAGGAACCTTTGAATTTTTACCTTTGCATCTCTAATGAATCTTGCATACCTAAGAAGTTCCAAGAACTTTCTTCATATTTATCCATGGTTATTTTCTCAATTTTGAGTTCAAATAACTCTTGCATCTTCTTGTCATAATATTTCTCGGACAAGTTCTACAACTAAAAATATTTCTTGAACTCATTCTAAGAAACTCTCTTCTCATCAAGGTGCTTAGCGTGCTTCAGCCGATCCCACCACATATATGTCTTTCCTTGAAGGTGGTAGGCTGCAATTATGCATTCTACATTTCATAAATAATCATGTAACTGGAAATATTTACTCATTCCCATCAACCATGCTTCTACATCTTCTCCTTTCTTGTTCTCTCCATCAAATGATGGTGGCTTGATTTTCCTCGGCTCCCCTTGCAATCTATTTGATCCATATCTCCTTCTCTAATGTCTGATAGGAGACATACTTGGGTTGCTTTCCTACCTTGAATGTGCATATGCTCTTCTGGTCAATTTCCCTGGGGAATGATGATGGTTATGCCTACTAACACTCCTTGATTTTCTATATCCTCCATGATCATCCCTCTTATTATGAGATATAGATTCTTCTAGTTTCCTTGCACTAGCTTCATGATTTGTGCTTGAATCTTTGTTCACTTGCTTCTACAGCATATTCAAGATTTGTAGTATCTCCTCTTGAGCTTTCATGATATTTTCATTATTGGCCCTATATCTCTACACTTCTCTTTTCAGGATTATCATAGTTATAGTCTCCTACATGTGTCTTCTTCCATTATACTCGATATCATCATTACCCATGCTGACATGCAGACCTATGATTTATACTTCATGGTTGTAGGACCCTTGAGCATCCTCCATATCTCTGGTTCTCATATAGAAACTAAATTATTCATTCCTGTATTTTTAATTCTGCAAGAATGTGCATACAATAATTGTTGTTAGAATTAAGCATATTGTAAAATATTTATTAATTGGATTATAGGTTATTCTTCACATCAATTTATGAATAACACAATGCACCAAGTCAAAATATGATTCCTTAAACACATTCTTCTCTGAAATATCTCTCCAACAGTTGTACTCATGCCCCATTCTAAGTTTTGAGCGGAAAGTTACAACATTCAAAGGCTGCAATTTCCAGTTTTTACTGCTACAGAATTACTTTATTACTTTATGTCTTCTCCTCCTTCATACCTTTCTAGCGACTATTTGTTCGATCAAATCTGAGTTATGAATTGAAAGTTGTTGGGTATGTGTTATATCCTTTGCAAGACTAGTTCTAGTGTCTTCTACGTTGTGTCAGGCGCGCAGGGGGGTTTGAGGGGGGAAATATAGACCCCCCCTTGGGGGGTGATAGGGTGGCAATAGCCCCCCTGCACAGGGATTCGGGGGCAGCGCCCCCAAGAAGAAAAAAATCCTCAGGAAACATGTCGCATTTTTGCCTCGTTTTTTGTGACGTATCGATTTTCGTGTCCATTGTTGGGATGTTTTTCGGAACATGGTTTGTTTCGCTGGTTTTCTATTTCCAATCATGGAATTAGGGTTTTTGACTAATCCAGGTCATTGGGTTAGGGTTTTGGATGTCGTTGGCTCCTATATGTATATTGTATTGTAAAAAATGTATCACTATGAATGAATATACAATATGTTGGTTTTCCCGGTCTGGGTTTCCAGGGGAAAAATCTTTGTGTAATGTGTGTATTTTCCATTGTATCTTTTTTGTTCTTTTATTGAAAATCTATTTGCAGTAAAATATTGTACAAGTTTAAAATCTACATTTGGTATCAGAGCATTGTTGGCTTCAGAGGGATGCCTTTGTGGTCAAGGGTTTGGCTCGGGACTGTGATAAGCCTTGTTATAGTGGGAGATCTATGGTATTGATTTTTCAGGTAAAAAGAAATGGCAAGCAATTCAAAAATGGAGACTGAGAATTTTAATGGGAAACATTTTGAGTTGTGGAAGCTCAATATGGAATATCGGTTGGTGGACAAAGATCAATGGATTGCGGTGGATCTGGGTACTGCACCTATAGGAACTTCAAAAGATGACTAGAAAAAGTTGGATCAGAAGGCGAAGAGCACAATCCGACTGTGTCTCTCAGATTCAGTATTATTGAATGTGTCATAGGAAGTTATAGCCAAATATTTTTGGGATAAGTTGGAAAAGTTGTATCAGTCTAAGTTCCTAGTAAATAAACTATTCCTGAGAAATAAGTTGTATAACCTGAGGATGAGAAATGGAGAGTTGGTAGCAGATCATTTGAATGCCTTCAATATTGTGGTAAGTCAGTTAGTATATGTTGAGATTAAAATTTTAGATGAATACAAGTGTATCAATTTACTGTGCTCTTTACCAAACTTGTGGGATAGTTTGGTTGTGGCCACAGGTAGTAATACAACTGCCTTGAATTTTGATGAAGTGGTCTCATCCTTGTTGTCGAAGGAGACGAGATGGAAGAACATGGAAGGACAAAGAACAGACGCGTTCATTGCAAGAGGATGCTCCCAGGAAAGAAATATATCTAAGTCCTCAAGTGGGATATCTAATTCTAAGGGTAGATCTAAATCTACCGAAAAGTTTGTAAAGGTATGCTAGAGATGTGGAAAAGAAGGGCACTACAAGAAGAAGTGTAGATCCAAAATTGAGAAAAAGAAGGGATTTGAATAAGCTCCTTCTATAGAAGAAAATACCTCCAAAGAAGAAGGAGGGGATATGTACTTGGCTTATTCAAGCACACATGCAGATCATGAGGCATGGTTGGTTGACTTAGGTGAATCCTTTCATATGACTCCTCATAGGGAGTGGTTCTGTGAATATGAAAGGTATGATGGAGGTAATGTTTTCCTAGGTGATGATTTGAAAACCAAAATCATAGGACGAGGAAAATTCAAGTTGAGGCTCATAGATGGAAGGATTAGAACACTATATGGTGTTCTACACATCCAAGATTTGGATAGAAATTTGATTTATGTAAGAAAAATGGAAGATGCAGGGGTAAAAACAATATTTGAAAAGGAAACCTGCAGGATGGTTCGAGGAGAAATGGTATTGTTGAATGGATTTCAGTTTGGAACTATGTATAAGTTGCAAGGAATCACTATTAGTGATGGGTGTAATAGTTCCATTGTTCCCGATATTGGATTTGAAGATGAAATAACTCCTACAGTCTCTGGATAATATGCTATGTTGTGGCATCAAACATTGGGGCATACCAGAGAGAAGGGTCTTCGACTACTACATGGTAAAGGTATGGTTGGAGGTATGTCTAACTACTCTTTGGATTTTGATTTATGTGAACATTGTGTATATGGGAAGAAGAATCGGGTAAGATTCCCCTCTGGTGCAACAAGGGCAGAAGGAATTTTACAGCTAGTTCACAGTGACGTGTTTAGACCTGTGTCAGATCAACCATTGGTAAAATATGTGTACTATGTCTCATATATAGGTGAATTCTAGAGAAATAATTAGATATGTTTCCTCAAGAAGAAATCTGAAGTCATTGACAGGTTTAAAGAGTTTAAGGCTCTTGTTGAGAATCAAACAGAGAAAATAATTAAGGTGTTGAGGACAGATAATGGCGAAGAGTTCTACGGGAATAAATTTGATGAATTGTGTACGAAGTGTGGTTTAGAAATCCATAAGAATACTCCATATACACCTCAGTAGAATGGAGTTGCAGAAAGGATGAACAGGACATTGATCGAAAAAGAAAGGTGCATGCTCAGTGGTTTCGGGTTAGGGAAATAATTATGGGCAGAGGTAGTGGGTACTACATGTTACCTGGTCAACAGATCACCCTCACCAGTGTTGGGTGACAAGACTCCACAGGAGGTATGGTGTTGGCATAGGGGTAGACCCAGGGTTCAACGCTACAACAGCGCACCAACAAAACCCTAACTATCGACCCTTTCGGCAACACCTTCGAAGCATATGAAGTCTCACTCGAGGTAGAGGTAGGGGTTGTTGCAGGACTCAGGTGCTTGCAACCTTGGCTAGGACATAGATATGTGATTATAATACTTGATAGAGCACTTAGCATCGTTAGTTCATCATTATTTAACCAATATCTACTCCATAGAGAAAACAGAGCATCGCAGCATTCATCCTGATCTAATGTATTTAAGCACTTAGCATAAATAAATGGATCAGATATAGCATATTCAAGCACTAAGCACATTCACCTATGTCAGATCTAGCATCCAGATTCATCATAATCACAAAGCATAAACATATTTATCTATCTATCTATATCAAGCACTTAGCAAATAACATGTAAATACACCAACACATCGCACAAAGCAGAGCAACACAGCATATATGTGGTTCACCCCCACCCCGGGGCTACGTCCACCAAATCTTCTTCTTTATTAGCTTCTTCAATAGGTTACATGCACAGAGCCTTAAAACCCTACTCCACATAGGACAGAAGATCTACACATCTCGCTAGATCCTTCTTCCTTGCGTTACAGCACAAATCCCTTCACAGTCTGTTACAACCACTTGCACTTAGCTCTACAAGTCTCTCATAGTATGCACAAATCATTTACAACCCACACTTTCACTTAGCACAAAATCACATAGATGCTTCCTCTTCTCCTCCCCCCTTTACCTCACCTAGACATCTATTTATATATCACAAAATAGGCCTAATCATGGGTAAAACCATGGGTCGACATTCCCATACCCGTTACATATTCCCAAATCCCAAAAAGGACCCAAAAAGGGGCCGATATCCCGCGATATTTTCTTCGTATTTCGCTCTACCTTAGATCGGCTATCGAGGTCCCAAAATGGTCAAACATGACCAAGAACCCTCAAAACTTGGTCAAGGGCCAACAGGCCCCCAACACTCACATGTGACTCATCCCGAGTCACTCTAGTCTGACTAGTTCTGCTTCGAATGCCTCGAGCTTGGCTCAAGCTGCTTCGACTTGTTGTTGTGTTATGGCCTCCTGTTCAACAAACTCTTGGATGACTGCATCATTGACAGGTCTCTCTAGACGTTGTCCAGTTGTAGTGACAACCTTCTCTAGCTCTGCTCCTTAGCCTTCTACCTCTGTAAACAATCGGTAAGCCTTTTCTTGTACAGGTTGGAGTTTATGAGTTACCTCCATAACTATGCTTTGGATAGTGTGGATCTGTTGCTCGGCGGTCTATTGTTGTTGGGATCATTTCATTTTTTCCATAGCTCACAGGGGCTTCAACTATGCCTGTATCTTTTCAGCTTGATACTTCGCCTCTTGGAGTTGCGACTCTAGTGCCTTCAGTTCTGGGTTCTCTGTGAGTTGTTCATAGGTCTAGGCACTACGATCAGTGAGTTTCTTACATTCCAGGGTAATAGCCTTTAGCCTTTAAAGATTGCTCTGGGTCGTTGCTTCTCTTTGGTCTCTTACATCTTGTGGGGTCTCAGGTATAGTGCATAGCTCCAAATATGCTATGCATTGTTGTAGTTGCTAGATGGATTCTTCGAGCTGGTTCACCTTTTCTGTAACTCGGTCTTCTGCCTTGATTTATAAGACTGTCACAGAGATAAGTGCTCTTTTGAATGCTTCTTTTACTTCGAGTTTCTCCACGAGCAATTGTTCCTTTTCTTGTTGTAGTTGTGCTTTTTCTTCATCAAAATTCGCTTGGAGAGCAATCTTTTCCTGTTCTGAAACACTACATTGATCTACGAGTACTCATTGTACTTGTGTCAAAGTCTGGGTGGCTTGCTCTATTTCTTCATGTGCTCGTCGAAGGCAAGCTTCGATTGTATCAGCTAGGCGGTGGAGTTGGGTTGGCTCATCTCCCAATTCTGGTTCTCTCGATGCAGTGGAGACTGCACCGCTGGATTATAGGGCCTGTTGTACCCATCGGAGTTCAGTCTCAATTTGATCATACATCTCCTCTTACTTTGCTTCTTGTTTCTCTGCTATTTCCAGCGAAGAATCTTGCAGGGTTTCTATGAGGAAGTCGAAGTCATTGGAGGTGAGGACAGTCTGCATCTTGGTCATGGTGGCCTTCGATTTCTTCCGGGAGGAAGGTTTCGGAGGTGAACCTTTCCTCTTATTTAGGGGATCAACCTCATCTCCTTACTTCTATTCAACTTATTTTTCATCTAATGCTTCACCATCAACTCCTTGCTCTGGTGATATGGAAGCAGTCTTCATGGATGCACTGTCTAATCCTTGGACCTCTTCGGTGTTCTTTGTCTTTCTAGGTCTGGGTGTATCCTACGTTGTTTATGGGTTTTCGATATCAAATATCTCCGCAAGGTATGTTGGAATAAGGAGTTTCACTGACCATTCCTTAGTGATCTCCTCCAAGTCCTCCTTCGTCAGCTTGTAGTAGGACTGAAGTTGTTGCTTGTGTTCGTCGTCATGCACTATGATGTAAACAAAATGTCGATTTGCGCTGAACTTCATCAAAGGCCTGAACCGGTGTAGAGTGCTCGGAGTCATGCGAGACTCAGAATGTATGGATATCTTCAACTGATTATAGTAGGTATGAAAAACAACATTTGACTGCCACTTTTTATTCATATCGCTTGAATACCAAAGGGTAGCAAACTTCGCGGCCAACGGTTCAAATGGCTCGATGTCCGGGAAGGTCGCACCTTCCAGCATCTCCCGGGAAATAAAATCTATAAGGATCAAGAGCCAGCTGAAATCAAATTCATATCCTTGATCCTATGCTTCTCTACAGTCTAGTTCTAACTAGTTCACTAGGTACTTCGCCCAGTTCATATGAAGGCCTTCTGAGCACTTCTCTACGAGGTTGGCTACAAAACCGGTGACTTGGGTAGGTCGGTTCTTTCATACTAACTTCCCTGCAATCAACTGACAGGAAAGGCGCACTGTGTCGCTCTGGATAGAAGCTACCTTGTATCCTCGTGTGCCCTTCTCGACATCGCCATAAGTTTCCTTGATCTTCTGTGCTAAAGCGTGATCCATGGCTATTTCGGGGTAAAACTCTTATGGATCAGGTCCTTGCATACTCAACCATGTGATCTGATTGATCAGCATCGGATCAACTGTTATACGACGGTTTAGCCACAAATAGTCACCATGGTAACAAGAAAGCAGTAGCTTGACACAGGCATTGACTTCCTGGTGTCTACCAAAGTGGGGAATATTCATGACGTTCAGACGACTAGGGGATTATCTTCAAATTCTTCCCCTTAGTTTTGGTCAGGTACTTATGTGGGACGAGCATGTTATAGACTTTGCGATATCCAAGGTTGAAGTCACTAAACTTCAACTCTACAATCTTATCTTGGTCTGCTTGTATTGCACGTATCCCCTTCGGGAGGTACGTCGTAACCAAGGTGTATTTGAAATATCTGGGAATGTTGTCTCAATTTGTTGCACTTCTCAGAGGTGGTATATAGGAGGGTAATATGGTCGAGATCAATTTGGCATTTTCTAGATCATCCCTATGCTTGGTTCACTTTTCATCTGATGGTCAGGATGGTCTGGATCCACGAGCAGTTGACAGGGAGGATGGCAATCCTCTCGTCGATGATGCTTGTACACCTGTAGACATCGACATGATTCTTTCAGTCATGAGGTCGATCAGAACTTCTTCAACGGCTTTCTCTGTAGCGCTCAACTCATCTGACATACACACTCGACGTTAACAATCTCAGGTTCGGAGGGTAACTTAGACACAATAATCAAATAGAGAGAAAGAGTGTGATGTTCACTATGAAAAATCAACTTAGTTTGCGGGCTCAAACTCTCAGTTGGCAAAAGTGTTCTCAGTGCATTCTGCGATGGGATAAATAGGTAACTCGGCAATGGATCTCTTGCAATGGGTTAGAATCCTTCATTAACTTTGTTTTGTTCGTTATGGCGCAGTCCCAACGGTTGGATGGCGAGTTGTCTGACCATAAATTCCTTTCTACCCATTCAAAGCGTTGGTCTAACAGTTATAATGTCCCCAATGGCTATATTTCTTCACCATGGCAAAGTGTCATGTGTCGTTGTTCTGATATCCCGACGAAGCTCCAATTTTGCAATTTTTTCTTCTGTGAGGTTCCCTCTAGAACCTTCTGCAACTTGTCGATCTTAGTTCTCTTCTTACTTAACTTTCTAGCCTTCTTCCCAGTGAGCTTCGTCTCAGTATGCCTTTTACCATTCTGATTCTTATCTTATTTTGGCATAGTTACTTCACGTTGTTGAGATTCTTTCCTAAGATTCAAGGGTGATCCTTCTTCTTCATATGGAATAGGTACTTCAATCTTCTGTGGGTATTCTAGTGTTCTTGCAACTTCAACATATGGGTCTCTGGTGTTAAATAGCTTCGATCTATTCTTATGTTCTTCAATCAAGTGTGTGATCCTTCTAGTCATGAATTCTTTTAACTCTTGCTTCTTCTGCTCTAAAACTTCTTCTTCTTCTTGCCTTCTGGCCTAATCTCTTTCAATCCAAGGTTTTCCTAGTAGCATGGTAAATGGGGAACTATTCTCAATAAATTTAATAATCTCAAAATATTCCTTTGTCGAAATTCCATTGGCATTCATAGGTATCTGGGTGAGATTTCCACATAGGTTTATCATCTTTCCTTTGAATAGTCCTATTCCTCTTAATGAAGGAATCATAGCAGGCCTCCCTATAGCTTCCCAAGTTCTCTCTGTCATGATATTCACCTGTGTTTCCTCATCTAGAACACAGTCAACGTCGAAGTATCTTGTTCTTGCTTCAAGGCATTATTTTTCTTTGAAGATATCTGATAATCTGACATGTCGGTGGTCATTCAGGGTTTCTTTCATCTGTAGCAATACTTTCCCCAATTCTTTATGGGATTTTGTCATAATCTTAGTTTTTGGATCTGCCTTAGGGTTTTCTTGTTTCATATTCATTCTTTCAACCTTAGCAATCATTCTAGGGCAATACAATACTTCATGGTTCATAGCTTTACAACAAAGACAACTAGGTCTTCTCCCAAGGCATTCCTTAGCAAGATGTCTCGGTCTTCTCCAACTGTAACAGAGGGTTGATCCTCTCTTTCTTTTAAATGATCCCCAGCCTTTCTTGTACTGTGCACTAGGATCATGGTAGCTAACCTGCAAACATTTATTTCTAGAGTCTTGCATACACTTATTAGTCCAAACATTCTTTGTATGCATGGGTATAACATATTTTTCACTATTCTTATCAGATCTACTCATATCAAATCTTCTTTCATCTATTAATTCCCTAGTTTTCAAGCTAGGATAGAATCTATCAAACATACCTAGATCCATATTGTTGAAACAAAAATTTCCACTTATCTTACTTCTACAAAGAACAGAGCTTTCATATCTATAACTTTTCAATATTCTTACCTTTATCAGAGCACAGAGCTTTCAAATCTTACCTCTTTTAATAAAAAATTCTCACTTTTACCTTTCTCAGAGCACAAAGATTTTAGATCTTACCTCTTTTCTTCAGATTGGACTTATTTTCCTTAGCATAGAGCTTGTCAAACTAAGTAAAGTACTGCGCACTAGAGCAACAGATCTACGCACAGAGATTTCACAATTTCAGGTCGTATCTTTGCAGAAAGCTTCTTCTTCCTCAATTCCCAGCAATCACAGTTTTAGGTCCCGGCAACGGAACCATTTGTTGGCAAATGAGCAGACCCAGGGTTCAACGCTACAACAACGCACCAGCAAAATCCTAACTACCAACCCTTTCGGCAACACCTACAAAGAAAATGAAGTCTCACCCAAGGTAGAGGCAGGGGTAGTTGCAAGACTCATGTGTCTGCAACCTTAGTTGGGACACAAATCTGTGATTATAATACTTGATAGAGAACTTAGCACCATTAGTTCATGATTATTTAACCAATATCTACTCCACAGAGAAAGCATCACATCATTCACCCTGATCTAACGTATTTAAGCACTTAGCATAAACAAATGGATCAGATCTAGCATATTCAAGCACTAAGAACATTCACCTATGTCAAATCTAGCATCCAGATTCATCATAAGCACAAAGCATAAACAGATTTATCTATCTATCTATATTAAGCACTTAGCAAATAACACGTAAATACACCAACACATCGCACAAAGCAGAGCAACACAGCATATACACGGTCCACCCCCACCCTAGGGCTACATCCACCAACTCTTCTTATTTATTATCTTCTTCAATAGATTACATGCACAGAGCCTCAAAACCATACTTCACATAGGACAGAACATCTGTGCAGCTCACTAGATCCTTCTTCCTTGTGTTACAGCACAAATCCATTCACAGACTGTTACAACCACTTGCACTTAGCTCTGCAAGTCTCTCACGGGTATGGGAATGTGATCATTTGATTTATTTGGTCTTGTATGTGGATGACATGTTGTTGATAGGAAACAACAAGGAGATTATCCAAGATGTGAAAACTTAGTTGTCCTCTAAATTTGACATGAAGGATCTCAATGCTTCAAATTTGATTTTGGGCATGGAAATTAAAAGAGATCGGAAAAAGAGGAAACTCTAGTTAAATCAAAGAAAATATGTCGAGACAATATTGCAAAGGTTTAATATCGATGAAGGTGGACACTTTGAAGAATGTTTTAGACTCATTAACAAAATATGTGGGCACTGAGAAGTTTTCTTGGTATAGAGGGTCCATGGGCATTGATTCCCTGGATTGTTGACTATGTAGCCATGTAACCCCATGTATGCAAAGAAAAAAACAAGTGGGAGAATGTTGGGTATGTGTTATATTCTTTGCACAACTGGTACTAGTGTTTGCTACGTTGTGTCGGACGCACAGGGGGTCGCAGGGGGCGATAGCCCCCCTACGCAGAGTTTTGGGGGTAGCACCCCCAAAAAAAAAAAAATTGCATCGGGAAACATGTCGCATTTTTGCCTTATTTTTCATGTCGCCTCGATTTTAATGTCCATTGTTGGGCAGTTTTTTGGCACATGGTTTTTTTCGATGGTTTTCTATTTCTAGTTAAGGAATTAGGGTTGTTGACTAATCCAGGTTGTTGATGTTGGATTACTGAGAGGGGGAGTGAATCAGTAATAGCATAATTATAGTACTTTTTCTCCAAATAATCCAAATGTTATATCAATGTAGAAGTATTATCCAATAATGAGCAATAAGAAATGAACAATCACACACATACATAGTACACCAGTGTTTTACGTGGAAACCCAAATCGGGAGAAAACCACAGAATTCTTTTTCTTGTATGTCTTGAAGAATTACATTCATTGGAAGCATCAACTTCCTTTGTTTTCCAGCTGCAACTGGAAGGAGGCTCCAACCTCCTAGTTTCTCAGGCTACAACATGAGGGAAGCTCCAACTTCCCAATTCTCTAGCTACAACCAGAAGGAGGCTACAACCCCCTATGTTCTCCAGCTACAATCAGAAGGTGGATACAACCACATGTCCTTTCCCCGTCCAACTGCCCTGAAGTATAAGTAGAATTATGGAACCATTGTCAACCTGTCACTGTGAGATATACTATTGTACAACTGTAACAACCTGTACCACTGACTTGTATCCAATCTGTAAAACTGCCCTGTAATCAATCTGTACCTAAACTAAACATGTATCTACAAAAATACAACAGATACGCGACATGTAGTGATGCATCTCACGTATGTACGCTCCCTATCTGTTATGCAACCCATGTATGTACGCGCCCTAACTGTTATGTAGCTTGTGTATGCCTTTTGAAAACTAGGGGTTTTTTTTCTTGAAAACTTCCGACCCTCTGTTACTTCTTTCACATAGATCTGTAACATGTCACTGTATCCAAACTGTAACTGTACCCTGTGCATGCATCCTCATACATAACCTTTACTCAAGGAAAATATGTCTCTCTCTAGTCATGTGCCACATAGGTGTGTGTAATCATGAACAAGTATAATATCCATCACATGATCTTAGTCATCAAACCCTTTTTTATATTCAGCCTCTCAATACATCAACTACTACACAAATACAATCTCTCAACCATGTACCATAAAAACCCTTAGCCATATGCCAAGAAATACAAGATGTGCCTCACAAGAAGTATCAATGATGAACATACCAGCACTATATTTCTATAGATATGACTTATACAGAAGATCCCATGTAGCCACTAGTCTCTCTAGGGAGAATCCTCAAATCTCCATTGTCATTCCTCATGCATACATAAAAATCCAACTATTCATAGAAATAAGACATGTCTTTTGAACCATTGGATGGATCCGATGTGTCTGAGCACTTTAGACCTTCCTGGGAGCTTGATCTCAGAATCTAGAACCTTTGCATCTTCATTTTCTCAAGTTTCATGGCTTTACCAACATGTACGCACCATGTACACAGAAAACCCATGTACGTACGTACCCTATGCATAGACATACCATGTATAACTCAATATGTACACACCCTATACACAGATAACCCACATACACCTCAGAAAATAGGGTTTTTTCTGTAATTCCGATAATTTCTCCGTCAACACTTCATGCTACCTCAGACGTTTGCCACTTCAGATGTATCCACAAGTATTTACAATAAGATTTACATGAGAAAATAGATATACAATATGTACAAGTGTGTTCTTAATCAATGAACTTTGCCTCTTATTTATATCTTCATGTAGCATTACATTTTCCTTATTTTAGGGCTTCTTTATTTTAAATAAATTCTTTTGCAAATCACTTTGACCCTTGGGGGATTCTATAAGACTCATGAGGGGTTCTCCAACTTCATATGGTCATAACTCTCTAACCGTGAGGAGTTATGTGGCGTTCCACATACCACCCGAAACGGCATGACAATCACTATCCATAAAGAATGGTTTCTCTGACAAATTCATTGTCCTTCATCTCATTATCCCACATTTAATCATGGGTTGTCTATCCATGCTTCTAGGATAACTCAATCTACAAAGTGTCTTCCCGTGAGGGATTTCACCATAAGGGGACCACTATGGAGTTCATCCATATTTACTTTTTATCAACCATGACAAGAAAATAATGAGTCATCTTTACATCAAACAATCTTGGGTCCATTACCCAAACCTTTGTGCCACAGGGCTTTCTTCAAGGGTTGACATCAATGACAACCAACCTTAATCAACAATCTCCCCCTTTGGCATTGATGGCAACACTCTAATGCAATATTGAAATCATATCACTCATGTTCCCCCTAAAACCATGCCTCTGTCTCATGCTCCCCCTGGAACCATGCCTCTGTCCTCTACATCTGATAAATTTTCTCCCCCTGGAACCATGCCTCTATCCTCTGCATTTGATAAATCTCTCCCCCTTTGTCATCAATGGCAAAGGTATATTTCCATCTGGGGCTTCTCCCCTTAATTGAATTGTCCTCTTATGGTACTTCCACGTGTACATCTAAGACATATAAGATGAGCATTCAAAAACCATTCATTTTGGAGTAGAAATAACTCCAAGTCTTTGGCGAAGATATTCAAAGGCTTCCCATGGAAGTGGTTTTGTAAATATGTATGCCACTTGTTCTTTTGTGCCCACATACTCAACTCTGATGTTCTTTTCTGCAACCTTCTCTCGTAGAAAGTGATACTTTATTGGAATGTGCTTCATCTTGGAGTGCATTACGGCGTTCTTTGAGATACTAATGGCACTTGTATTATCACAATAGATTGGAATGGGCTCATCATACTGAACCTGTATATATGTCAAAGTTTGTTTCATCCAAAGAACCTGTGTACAACATGTTGTTGTTGAAATATACTCTGTCTTGACTGTAGATAAAGATATTGATGATTGTTTCTTTCCTATCCATGATACTAAACACTCACCCAAGTAGAAATTTGTTCCACTGGTGCTTTGTCGGTCATCAATACAACCTGCCCAATCTACATTTGTGTAGGCAATAAGTGATAGATCCTTTCCTTTTGGATACCATAATCCAAACTCTTATGTTCCTTTGAGATATCTGAAAATCCTCTTTACAGCTAATACATGTGATTCCTTTGGTGCTGCTTGAAATTGTGCCACCTGTCCAATTGCCTACATTACATCCGGTCTGGATGTTGTCACATATAGTAGGTTTCCAATCACTGACATGTATTGCCTCTGATCTGCAGACTTTGAATCATCATCTTTGCTCAACTTGCAACTGGTTTTCATGGGAGTGATAACTGGTTTGCAATCTTCCATTCCGAACCTTTGAATCATTTCTCTGATATAATTGGTTTGAGAAATAAAAATTCATTGGTTGCTTTGATGTATCTGAATTCCCAGAAAGAAGGATAGTTCTCCAAGTAACAACATTTCAAATTCATTCTGCATATCTTTTGAAAAATTCTACCTTAACCTGTCATCATCACTACCAAAAATAATATCATCATCATAAACTTCAATTAATAAAATATTACCTTGACTTACCTTGATGTAGAGGTTGTTGTCTACACTTCCTTTTCTGAACCCTGCCTGTTGCAGATACTTATCTAGTCTAGAGTACCATGCTCTAGAAGCCTGTTTTAGACCATACAAGGCCTTCTTTAATTTACACACATAATCTGCGTTTTCTAACAACTGAAATCCTTATGTTTGTTCAATGTAGACTTCTTCTTCAAGTTCCCCATTCAAAAAAGTTGATTTTACGTCCATTTGATACATTTTAATATTCATGGAGCATGCATAGGCTAAAAGAAAATGGATTTCTTCCATTCTAGCAACTGGAGCAAATGTCTCTTCAAAGTCGATTCCTTCAACCTGTGCATATCCTTTACATACCAATCTAGCTTTGTTCCTTGTAACCTGTCCATATTCATTCAATTTATTCCTAAAGACCCACTTTGTGTCAATCACATTCTTATTCTTTGGTCTTGGAACCAGTTCCCAAGTGTCATTTTTCTCTATTTGATCCAATTCTTCATCCATGTCCTTTTTCCAAAATTCATCCTTCTTGGCTTCTTCAAAACATTTTGGTTCAATTGTAGATGAGAGTGCTAGGTGTGTTTATTTTGGTGAATGGGTTTTTCTTCTAGTCTCAACTCCTGTATCTTTGTTTTCGATAATTTATTCTGAAGGATGATTCTTTTGTACTCGTTTATTGGGTGTCTTTGGAGGCACTTGTTGAACTTGCTCTTCTTCTTCTGTCGGATTTTCTTCATCTTCCATTTCTACTTATTTTTCATCTTTTGCTTCTTCTTCTAAGGGTTGTTTCATTGATTCATTTTCTTCTTCCTTTGATTTTGGTCTGCCTGTTTCATCAATTGTCACATTGATGATTTCCACAACTTTGTCCAATATTAGATTGTAACACTTGTATGCTTTTCTTGTACTTGAGTAACCAACAAGTACTCATTTTTCCACACTAGATTCAAACTTTCCCATTCTACCATCTTCTCTTTTGATATAGCATTTGCTTCCAAAAACTCTGAAGTGCTTCACATTTGTTGGTCTTCCTTTCCATATCTCGTAAGGAGTTTTGTCAGTGTTGTTTCTGAGAATCGCTCTGTTTTGAATGTGAACTGTCGTATGTACTGCCTGTGTCCAAAAAATATTTGTCAATTTTGAATCCATTAGCATTGTTCGAGCCATTTCTTGTACTGTCGTGTTCTTTGTTTCAACAAATCCATTCTGTTGAGGTGTCCTACCAATGGAGAATTGTATTTTTATTCCATGATTGTTGCAGTAGTCAATAAATTCCTTTGAGGTAAATTCTCTTCCATTATCAGATCTCAAGCATTTGATTCTTGAATCCATCTCATTTTCAACCATTTCCTTGTAGATCTTGAAGTTTTCAAAAGCTTCTGACTTGTTCTTGAGAAAGCAAACTGCAGTCATTCTTGTATAATCATCAACTAATAACACAAAGTATCTCTCACCTTTTAAGCCCTGTGTTGTAGTTGGTCCAACTAGATCAGTATGCACAATTTACAGTGGTCGTGTTGTTGAAGATCCCTTTGATTTAAACCTGGTCTTTGTTTTCTTTCCGTGTTGACAATGCTTTCATAAAGTGTTGGTTGGTTTCATGATCTGGGGAATTTCTCTGACTGGTTCTCTTTTGTTGACTTTGACAAGGTTATCAAAATGCATGTGACCCATTCTTTTGTGCCATAGCCAACTTTCATCTTCCTTTCCTAGACAACACTTTTCATTTCCAATTTCACTTAACACATATATCTTGTTTGAAGTTCTTGCAGTTGTAGCGACCAATTTCCTTGAACCTTCTTTTCTTATCTCACACTTTTGTGAATCGAAAGTAACTTTATGACCTTGGTCACAAATTTGACTCACACTTAGAAGATTATGTTTCATATCTTCTACTAGTAAAACATTTTCTTCCTTTTCATTCTTGTTTCCAATTCGTAATATGCCTTTTCCAATGATTTTGGCTGAATTATCATTTCCGAAGAAGACTGATCCATCTCTTTCCTTTCGTAATGTAAGAAACTTGTCTCTATCACCTTTCATGTGTTTTGAACACCCATTGTCAACATACCAACCGCATTTCTTCTTCTTAGCTTGTAGAGTGACTATGCATTCTTCATTGCTATATTGATCTTGCTTTTTCATCCATGTCATTTTCTGAGGTTCATGTCTATGATTGTTGTTATTATGTTGAAGTTCTTTAGGAGGGATTGTCATTCTGCAATCGTTGGCTAGGTGTCCAAAATTGTTACATTTGTAACATTCCAATTCAGTGCTCAAATATTCAAACCTATTGTAACTTCTTCTCTGTGTTTAACTAGCTCTTCTTGAATAACCTCTTTGTATATGACTCTCAA
>ML817816.1:48893-94635 GCA_009831015.1 Picea engelmannii | reverse complement strand
CTTGACTTACACTGAGCAAATTATGTTTCAGACCATCTACAAGAAGAACATCCTGGGAATCTCCTTTTCTATTACTCAAACTCACCATCCCTTTACCCTTGATTTTACCTGGTTCATCATTTCCAAAGGTCACATTTCATGTTTTGCTTTTACTTATAGATGGAATCTTATCCTTGTCTCCAGTCATGTGCTTGGAACATCCACTGCCTATATTCCATAAGTCCTTTTGTTTTTGAGTTGAAAGTACTAGAACACATTTTTCACTATCTTTCTTTTTCAATGTGTTGGCATTTCTAGCTAAGATATTCATCCTTGGATCTGCTTTGTAATTCTTCAGATGGAAGTTTACAGCTTTGTGGCTGAAGTTATGATAGTTATAGCATTCGATCTCATCGTTCAATATGTCAAATTGATTGGTGCAACGTTGTCTACTCATTGGATGTTTAGTTCTATGTAGAAAATATTGTTTATTTCTTGACCTCCTCAGTTGCATGTCTCTAAACTTAATTTGACAATTGGCAATCTTATGACCAAAATTAGAAGAGTAAAAATAGTAACCATGGAATAAATTTTGGTACCTGAAGGATGGCCTTCTTCTTGGAATTTGTTGCTCCATCTTCTGATCTCTTTGTTTTTTATCAGGGATCATCTTGTCTTTATTAGCTTTCTTGTCTACTGACTTGGAACTTGATCATATTTGTTGGCTGTTTGCTTTCTGGTTGTTTGTTTCTTGAACCATTTACATAACCTAAACCAGTCTTCAATAGACAAGATCTATGTTTTCTCAGAATGTCGTTAAGTTCTTCTATGTCTTTAATGCTTGGAATATTTTGGAGATACAATGTTTTAAAATTCTTCATCTCTTTTCTAATTTTTACTACCTCTTCTTCCAAAGGTTCACATCTTGCCTTCTTTTATGATAACTGATGTTTCAAAATGTCCTCTATTTTATTTGCCTCTTCTAATTCCACTTTTAGTAGGGAAAAGTCTTCATCATGTTCTTTATTGTGTTTCTCGAACTGTATCAACAATTGTTTTTGTTTTTTCTTCTTAGATCTGAGTCTAGCAATTTCTTCTAGAGCACTAATCAATTCTCCTTCCAAGTCAACCGTAGCTTCTTCATCGTCAACATTACTTCCTATTCTTTTATTATCATAAACCTCTTTGGACATAAGCATAAAGTAATTAAGCTTATCTTCATAGGAAGAGTCACTATATGTGTCTTCTGAAGAGTCATCATTGTTTACACATAAACTTTTATTTTTATCAAATATTTTGGATTTGTACTTCTCTTCACCTTCAGAGTTCTGGTCCTTCTTCTTGTGTGGACACTTAGATGCAAAGTGACCTATCTTTCCATAGTTAAAACACTTGAAGGGAAACTTACCTTGACACTTGCATGAACCTTTCTTTAGTATTCTTACAAATTTTTCTTCAATTTCATCAGGCTCAAAATCCTCATTCTTATCTGCTTTAAATGATGCTTCTCTAGAGGTGGGTTTATCTTTAACTATCCTCATTTCATATGCAGTCAACGTTCCTAGAAGTTGATCAAAAGGCAGATATTTTAGATCATTAAGTTCTTATATAGCAGAGACCTTTGGGTTGAACCTATCTAGCAAAGATCTCAAATTTTTCTGAACTAAAAAGGCTTCCTCAATTTTTTCACCAAGTTCTTTCATTGCATTTACTAGTTCTTCAACTCTTAAGACAAATTTATTAACTGTTTCATCCTCGTTCATCTTTATTTGTTCAAACTATAATCTGTAGGTTTGAAGCTTGGCATCCTTTACCTTCTCATTACCTTCATAATTGATAATGAGTTTGTCCCACATTTCTTTGGCAGATTCTATGTGCATAACTTTTACAAATTCCACTTCTACAAGCCCACTCATAATAGAATTCATAGCCTTAGCATTGAAGCTGAATTCTAGCTTGTCATCCTTATTAGCTAGTAGAACTGGCTTTACATAACCAGTCTCTACCACATCCCAGACATCTGCACCTAAAGCCATTATGTAAGTTCTCATCCTAACCTTCCAGAAGCCAAAGTTTGTTCCATTGAATAGGGGGGCCTTATTGGTTGAAGTTCCTTCATGATTTGTCATATTTAAGATTACTGATATACCTTTAAACAAAAGGAACCGACTCTGATACAAATTGTTGGACAACTAAGAGGGGGGGTTGAATCAATTGTTACTGTTCTTAAAAAATTATGCCCATTTTAAACTCTTTACAGAACACTCAATGAAGATCACAATAATGCAGGGAAGTAACCAATAGAATATTCAACATCAATCACACACATGAAATATATAGAGATAGATATTTCCTAAGGAAACCCATAAAGGGAAAAACCTCTTCTTCTTGATATGATAAGTAATATTTATTTTTTGTACATTATCATTCTTAGGAGCACCAACTCCCTTTGAGGCTACCACCTCTGTTTTACAAGCAACAACTTGTTGAGAGCACCAAGTATCTGGTTTCTCTAGCACCCACTAGAAGGACGCACCAACTCCCTGAGTGTTCCATCACAAAGTGGATGGAAGCATCAACTTCCAGTCACGCAGGCACCAACCTACATAACAGAGAACAACAGTTCTCCCTTGCACCACCCTACCACCCTAGTTTTTTCTGGATGCAACTAGATGGAAGCTACAACTCCATGTGTTCAAGCACCCACTTGAAAATATGAGGACAACAGTCCTCCCTAGCACCTCCATACCACCCTAATTATAAAATCTTCGTTACTAAAACTTATTACAGTGATACAGTGTTTATCAATGGCTTACATGTCTCATCATTGTTTTTCTACACTGTTATGCTCTGCCTGCATCAATGTCTTCCCGCTCGCATCTTCTTGATATTTCTGGTCTTCTGTCCTATCTCTGTATGAGCACCTCATCTTTCTCTTCCTCTCTCAGATATGCATTTTTGTTCCTCGCCTCTTCTGTTCTTTATGCTCTATGTATTATTTCCATTCTATGTGTTGCGCCTCTTCTATGCATTTCAACTCCTACACACAACATGCTTCTGCTCGCATGAATCACTCTCAATCGCAACAACCATGTCTTCTCTATTCTGCCTATATTTATCATGCATATTCCTCTGTCAAACCATCCATGCAACTCATAGTTTTCTTTGGTAGTTATCCTGGGTCTGTTCGTCATCAATGGATTCTCCTTAGATTATTTTCCTTCTCTGGCAGTGAAACTCTTCATATTCTATGTCACGGTCGAGCTTTATCCTCTTTGTTGTAGTTACAGACTTCGACAGTTTTCCATATTTTAATTGTCTCTATGATGAGTCTTCATTCCACTGGAAGTTACCTCGAGACTCTTCAGATCCTCTGGCAAGCACCCTGATATTCTTCGAATTCTTTGGAGGATATACTCAATGTGTTCATCATCAGTGGGCGTTATGTTAAGATTCCTTAGCTTCTCTGGAAGTTGAAACTCTTTGTCTTATCTATCAATTACAACCAGTTAATTATGGATTCTTTGGCTTCTAATCCCCTTCCCTCACGTGATCATCGGCGGTGACCAAACACCTATCCAAAAAGGCGCTTCCCGATTTTTGTCTAGTGAGCGCTGGCTCCATTTCATGATATGAGTTTGGGCTATGAGATTCATGTGACCACGCAATTTTGGGCACATCCATAGGCGGTTTGAGAGCAACCTTCTTTTCAGCCCGCAATTCACTACAAGCCTCCATGTGTCCATTCTCCAAAATCGTGGTTTCAATTGCATCCTGCTCACAAAAAATTAAGACCTGGGCATGTTCTGGCCCCGTAATGGAGCACGACCGTCGATCTCACGATCTTGATGGTGCTCCCGAACGGATGGTTCATATCTATCCTCTCAAGTCTGTGGGCCATATCTCACCTTCCTGCATCAATGACTGAGATTTACTTCGTGATCCGGGCTCCAGGAGTTTCAGATATCAAGCCCTATTGTTGCTAACTAGATATCTTCTGAAATGAAAGATCTGCTGACATCTGTCCCCCTGAATATATGATCAAGATTTCGTCCATGAGTCCGACCTTCAGGCCTTTCAATTCTCAAACTCTCATTTCTTTCGTACGAAAATATCTCGGATTTGATGATCTACAGACACCTGTCTCCCTGATTCTACGATTAGGATCTCCTCCGCGAGTCCGACCTTCGACACTTTCAATTATCAAACTTCGCTTGCTCCCATATCATTTCACCTGGATTCCATGATCCAGTGACACATGTCCCTTTAATCCAATGGTTATCCTCCGCTACGGGACTTCGGCCTTCGGCAATCTCAAACCTTTCTCCTTCACATTTTCCCGGAGTAGTTTCGCTCTGAGTTCATGATCTGTTGACACGTACCCTCCTTCATGATCAATGATCATAAGTGACTTTGACATTCGAGACTTCGGGACTTAGGGAATATGCTAGTGGTAAAACTCCCAAAGTAAAACTCCAGAAGTGACGTCACTTACTTACGTCACTTGATGATGTGTCATATGCCTAGTAGCTTCCATGTGTCACTCGAATTTGTGATTTTCATGTACCTGAAGTGTTGCATCAACTTGACACTTGTCATTGTCTGATTGCGCCATGTGTCCTTGCTGATGTAGACTTGTTGACATGGTCTACCATATGTCCTTAAGAACGATATTTGTTGATGTAATTTGTTGATGTAGATCTCCCTGATCTAACGATCATCGTCTGATCTCCAGATCCAATGGTCCTTATTCATTTCATATTTTCGGGCTTCGGGTTTTTCAAATCTCAAACTTTCTGAAGTGTAACCTCCTCGCATATTTATATCTGAAGTGAATGTTTTTCGTTCGATCAGGATATTAGATCGACAACTCTATCTTTCTGCCATGTAGCTTTGCGATCTCATCCTGTCCTTCCACTCGAAATTGATCTGACAGCTGACAGAACTTCGCATTCCATGGATTTCAAATATCAAACTTTCCGGAGTGTAACCTCCTCACATATTTATATCCGAAGTGATTGTTGTTCGTTGATCATGAAATTATATCAACGACTCGTTCTTTCTATGATGTGGCTTTGCTGGATTATCTTGTCCTTCCACTTCAAACTGATATGACGACTGTTGTCTACTCTGTCTCTCCGAACTTCGGGTTTTTCAAGTCCTCTCTCCTACACTCATCCAAAGGCTTAACCTTCTTGCATTTATTTATGGATCCAACGACTGTTGATCCTCAGTGCTCAGATCCAAAGGATCAGATCTGTACTTCTCCTCTGCGCTTCCTTTGTTCATTGGGCGTTGATCTAATGGTCATCGGATATTCGAGATTGGTGATCCAATGGCCATTGTCGTTCTTCCTCCTGAGCTTTCTGATCTCTCTAACTTAGAATATTTTCTAAGTGTTCAAAGGTCTCGACCTCTTCTCTTCATGCGATTCCTTCTCTTGGACCTCAACTACACTTCTGGAAAGCGCAAAGCGCTATATCTTCTGAGCTTTGATCTATGCATATTGTTCGCTCCTCCTCCTAAGCTTACACTTCTTTCCAAGCTTTGATATCTACATACTCACGCTATTCCTCCTGAGCTTTGATTTTCATATTGTTCGCTTCTTCTCCTGAACTTATGATTTACCTATTTTCCATCATTGTTGCTTTCCTCATAGCTGATTTTCTTGCCTATAAAAATACCATCGTTGTTGTTGTTCTTGCCATCAATGACAAGCACACTCTTCCTGTAAACATGCCAACAGTCCCAAGTTGTTAGTTATCATGGAATTGTCCTCATTATCATTGTTGCATGGAAAGCATTGCACACTCGGGTTTAATATCACCCGAAATTTTAATGGAAGCTTTATATATGCTTTAGTGGGCCACAAGTTGTTCTTGGACATTCTTTTTATAGGGATTTTAAGAGTTTGCTTCCTCTTGTTCTTTGTTGAAGGTGGTTGACTTTTATTTGATAACCCTCACTATCAAGAATATTGTTAAAGGTTATATGTCCGGGGTAAATTTGAAAAGGGCACGAGCCGTCTGTGGTTTCGAGGACTTATTCCTTGATTGAACCATATGTTCTTACTCCCATTCGATGTGTTAAACCCTAATACGATCTTGATATCGTTCAATCTAGTCAAGGGTACATAAGCATTGTGTTTGCTTGGTCTATTGGGCATGATTTGGTTTTGTTTCTTGATTGGGAAATTTTTAAAAGAAGTTTGTACATGATAATTTATGAGAAGCTCGGACTCGGAGTTGCATGATATTTCTTGAATTTTATTCAAATCGATTCTTATGTTGATTTTTTTTTTTAAATGGAGCATTTTGTGCAAATGGATTGGGCCCCTATTATGAGTTTAAACGCCCAGTTTGGTTGTGTCGAACAATGGTTAATATTGTGAATATTCTTATTAGTTTTAAGTAATAAGAATTGGATATAGATGGTTGGGATCACTGTGTGTATTCTATTGGTTTTCAAAACAAATAAAAAATAGATTTAGCATTGGAATATAGATGGTCGTGGCTCAACGAATTATTAGGTTCAACATATTGATTGCAAGTTTGTTTGATAGAACTGCTATACATATATTATATATATGTAAAGGTTACTATAATTGAGTATTTCTGGGCATATGAATTGTTTTTTTGAAAGTCAACAAGAAATATGTAAAAGAAGTGATAGTTTAGAAGGTGATTTTAAAAGTGAATGTTGATTGAATTATGGGGGTATGAACAGAGTTATGTTTGATTTCTTGATTTGATTTATTTTTATATGAACAATATTCATATTCTATTCCCTCTCATGCTACCACTTTTCTCTCATTATACCCCCCTCATAATCCCATTATCATTTTTGGCATCCTTGTTTTGTAAAATAAATTTAAGAACTATGTATAATAGTGACAAAAGACATGACACAGCAATGGTTGGCAACTGATATTTTTGGTATTTTATTACAGAGTTAGGTTATTTAATGAATGGATGAGAAATATTCATGCATCTATTCCCCCTCATTATAACACCTTTCTCTCATTACACTCCCTTCATATATCCCATGAACCCTGTCACCCCCTACTCACTTGACAACTGTTTAATAGTTTTTACGGATGGATTTGCATGCATCGCATGTCAATTTCTGAGCCAAATTTGGTTTCATGCAAGCAGAATGTCATGTATGGTGTATTAAGGGCTTAGTTACTGATAAATTTCTACATATAGGATGAGTTTCTTCAGTAGGGGAAGCCATGGAAGAAATAATAGAGGAAGAGAAAATTGGAATAGAGGGCCTAGAAGGCCTAAATTCTCCATTCATTTTGATGTTGATCCCCAGGGATTGAACCAGTTGTTCCAAGATGGGTTCTTTAACTGGATTGGGAAAGGAATAGTACAACCTCGAGCAAAGAGACCTCCCTTCCAGCCTTAAAACATCCTTGGTATTCTTGTACCTCCTCATGTGTCCATGCAACTAGAAATCCCTGCAAATGATGGATGGAAAGAGATTTTCAATCAGGTTGTCTCTCACCATCATGGCTGGACCAATTTTTCATTACCTCCTCCACCACTTGTAAATCCTAATGTTCATATTTCCCCTGTGCATTCACCTGTTCAATCCTCTCATGCTAGTAAAAGGATTAAAATTGGTGTTCCCCATGTGCAAGATAAAGGAAAACTTGTTGCCTTCCCTTCCTCTCCTTCAAATGACTCTTCGAAATCAGTGTCCTCCCGTATGCATCTGAAGGATGATTTTTCCCATGTTATTAGTGAGATACAGGATCAAGGTTCAAATCAACCAAAGGCTACTTCCAGGAATTCAAAAGGGGACAATAGTGATAAAATAAAGATTGCCTCTGAGAGTGGCAAATATGGCTTTTAATTTATGTGTTTTATGATTGAGTTTATGAAGATAGTGTTCTGCAAAAAGTTTTGGACAACAAGCTATTGTTTGGGATAATGTGGATATTTACATATTTTTGGATATGATTTGAATTATTTCTGATATTTAAATATTCAAATTTTGAAGGTATTTAAGGGAGTTACATGGTGGCATGTCTTTAAATGATTATCCAATTGTGTTTTTTGAAAAGAATAAAAGAAGGGAGTTACAAGGGGTCCCACCTACCTAGTTATTATTAAATAAAGACCCTTAATTATTATTATTATTATTATTATTATTATTATTATTGTTATTATTATTATTATTTATCCTAAACTAAATTAGTTAAGTCAAACTAACTTAACTAAATAAATTAGTTGAACTACTTCAACTTATTTGGAAGGCATAAAAGATAAATGAGAAGAAGAAAGAAGGGGGGAATATAAGGAGAAAGAAAGACTAAGGTTTTCTCTTTTGATTTCATGAGATAGTTTCAGTTTTCATTCATTATTGAGTTCATTCAAAGCCTATTTCTATTTTTGACAGTTGAGACGTATTGTAGACAACAAGGTTCAGAACTAAACCAAATCATTCAGATGCTTGTTTTAGAGGTGTTGATCCATCCTTGATAGTCTGTGTATACTTGTCTATTTATGGATTAAGTTTCATAGCTGATAAAGGATATTTTGCAGAGTCAAATTGGAAGCAGTCTATGGCAAGTTGATCCAAATTATAAAGTTCAATTTTTACTTCTTGTCAAATTCCTTTTGTATATTTTTCATCAAGGATCTCTAAATTGGACTTTGGTACATGCCCTCACAGGGGTTTTGTAAAGAGAAAAACACTTTTGATTTCTTGGAATGAAATAAAGCAGATTGTTATTCTATCTCATTTGTGTGTACCTGTGACTTGGTTACTTTTTCTTTTTTGATCTCCACATTTACTTTCTATAATTTGTAGATTTTTCATAAACTTATATAAAAAAATTAGGTTATTTTGCAACATTCTTTTCATAAAAAAAAAAGTCATCCTAAACCCTTGTAATTAATACTTGTGGATTGGGAAAATATTTTTGAGGCTATAAAACATAGGGTGATATTCCCGACTATCTTGTCTTAGCCAAGAAAGATTCGAAAATGCTTGAGTAAGATAATTCATACATTTTCCTCAGCAAATCGCATGGAGGTAGTTCAAAGGATACTTCCAAGAGAAATATTTGTCGGAACATTACTATGAAAGGAAGATGAAAGAGTTCTTTGAACTCAAGTTGGGAACCATGACAATGGATGAATATGAAAAGAGGTTCTTTGAATTGTTGAAGTATGTTGACTTCATCAAGGATTAGAAGGTAAAAATCCAAAGGTTTCTAAGTGGGTTACCATCCTTCTATAGTGACAAGATTTAATATGGTAATGCCAAAAATTTGGAGGAATCCACAAGCAGATAAAGGCATATTTAAGATCATAGCAAAGGAAAGCCAGCTTTCCAAAAGGCTTGGAGTGACAAGATGAAGGGTAAAAAGGATCAAATTCAGAAAGGTTTTAAGCCATCCTTTTTTAGGAACAAGTCCCAAGCAAATCAGCAAGGTCAATTAGCCAAAAATGAACAAAAGACTGTGGAAACATTTGGGAAAAGGCCAAGGAAGTAGCTTGTACAATGTTGGGGATGTGAGGGAAATCCCTTATATAAGGACTTCCCTCACAAAGGAGAAATAATGAGGATTGTCCACAACATTCAAGAGGATGAAATAGTGGAATACATAGTAGGAAACATGCCAAGGATTTATGCATCCTTGGACAACAAGTAATTTGAATATCAATCCCCCATGATCGAAGTGGAAGATAAGATTGACAACCATCTCATAGAAATTTTGATTGATTCTGGAGCTAGCCATAGTTACATAAATGCTATAATTGTTGAAATATTTTTCTTGCAAAGGAGTAAGCATAATAAATATTGGTTTGTTCAGTTATCCACAGGAGCTAAGAGAAAGATCAATGAGTTCGTTAAAGATTGTCAAATAGACATGAATGAACTCAACACAAAGGTAGATGTAAACATCATACCATTTTTTTCATATGACTGTCTAATTGGCATGGATTGGTTGGAAAAACATCATGTTGTCCTAGAAATCCCAGGATTTCCACCAAAAAGAGACATTGATTTCTCTATTGATTTGAAGTCAGGAGCTACCCCAGTGTCCAAGACACCTTATAGAATGGGCACACCAAAATTGAAAGAGTTGTAGATGCAGCTTGAAGAGTTGTTAAATAAGGGATATATATGCCCAAGTGTATCACCTTGGGGAGCCCCATTTTATTTTGTGAAGAATAAATATGGAACCTTAAGGTTGTGCATTGATTTCAGACAACAAAATAAGGTCACCATAATGAACAAGTATCCTTTACCAAGAATTGATGACTTGTTTGATCAGCTAAAAGGTTGACTTGAGATTAGTTTATCATCAAGTAAGGATAAAAGAAGAAGGCATTAGCAAGACATAATTCAGGACAATATATGGAAATTATGAATTCAAGGTAATGCCATTTGGACTATCAAATGCCCCAACAATTTTTATGTGTTTGATTAATGGAGTGTTCAGAGAGTACCTGGAAAAGTTTGTAATTGTGTTCGTAGATGATATACTTGTCTACTCTAAGTCTGAAGATGAACATGAAGAACATTTAACAATGGTGTTGTAAGTTTTAAGAGAGCATAAATTGTATGCTAAGCTAAGTGCATCTTTTATCAAAAGAAGATTCACTACTTGGGGCATATAACATCAACAGTGGGGGCAACGATTGATCTTGAGAAGATAGAGTCCATTAGAGGATGGCCAACGCCAAAGAATGTCACAGAGGTGAGATCATTCATGGGTATTTCCGATTATTACCGAAGATTCATAAAAGGTTTTTCAAGGATTGCAAGTCCAATTACTTCTTTGCAAAAGAAGCGAGTGAAGTTTGAATGGACACCCAAGTGTGAAGAGAGCTTTCAGCAGTTGAAGGAAATATTAACAAGTGCACTAATATTGAAGATTGAAAATCCAGATGAATATTTTGTTGTGTGCACCGACGCATGCAAGGAAGGTCTCGATGGAGTCTTTAGTCAAAAGGATCATGGGGTATGATATGAATCTAGGAAACTAAAAGAGCATGAAAGAAAGTATGCTACCCATGATATAGAGTTATGCTACCCATGATATAGAGTTAGAAGCAATTGTACATGCATTAAAAATGTGGAGGAATTACCTTATGGGGAATAAATTTGAGCTAAGGACATACCACTATGGTCTGGAACATTTTTTTGGATAGCCAACACTGAATTCCATACAAACTAGATGGCTTGAATTCTTGATTGAATATGACTTTGAAATTAAGCATATAAAGGGAAAGGAAAATCAAGTGGCTAATGCACTCAGTAGGAAAGATCATGAAGTGAATATTGCAGCCATCAGCATGTATAGCACATATCTGAAAGACAAAATTGTTGCAGCAGTAAATTCATATCAGAGTTATTTAAAAATAAAATAAACATTACATCAAGGTAATTTTCAGCAGAAATTTAATTTATATGAGCTGAAAGAAGATGGAATTCTTATGTATAAAGTAAAGGTGTATGTGTCGAATTCTAGTGAGCTGAAAAATGAAGTTTTGAAGGAAATTCACAATGTGCCATATGTCGGGCACCCGAGATATCATAAAACAATTGCAGTTGTAATAAGCCATTATTTGTTTCCAGGAATGAAGAAAGAAGTGGCTAATTACATAGCCATATGTCTAGAGTGTGATAAAGTGAAGACTGAACATAGACACCAAGCAGGTTTGCTACAACCACTGCCCATTCCATAGTGGAAATAGGAAGTTTTCACAGAGGATTTTATTACAAAGTTGGCTAGAACAGTGAAGCAGCATGATTCCATCATGGTGGTGGTGGATCAATCGACTAAGGAAACACATTTTATTCCAGTAAATACTACACACAAGGAAACAAATATTTCATAAATTTATATGAATGAAGTTGTTAGGTTACATGGAGTGCCTAAGGAAATAGTTTCATATAGAGATACAAATTTTACATCCAATTTTTGGAAAGATTTGTTCATAGGATTTGGGACAAATTTAAATCTTAGTACAATATATCACCTAGAGTAAGATGAGAAAATAGAGAGAACCAACAAGATAATTGAGGACGTGCTTAGAATGTATGTGATGGATCAACCATCAAAGTGGGAAGATTATATTCATTTATTTGAATTTGCCTACAACAATGGGTATCAAGCCTCATTGAAAATGAGTTTGTTTGAATCATTGTATGGCAAAAAATGTAACACACTAGTAAGTTGGGATAATCGAGAAGACAGAGTAATTGTTGGGCCAGAATTATTAAAGGAAATGGAAGATCAGATGACAAGGATAAAATAGAATTTAAAGGTTGCCCAGGATAGGCAGAAAAGTTATGGAGACAATAATATAGTGTTTACATATTTTAAAGTGGATGAACATGTGTTTTTAAAAGTGAAGGCAAAGAGAAGTTCACTGAGATTAGGAAGTTTCCCAAAGCTGGAAACAAGATATTGTGGACCTTTTGAAATATTAGAAAAGGTAGGTCCAGTTGCATATGTTAGCACTCTGTAAATCTGTTCGGCTGATAAACAGACGACAGAGATAATTGTTTCAACCAACTTTGAGATCTGAAACTAGCCTTTCAAACCTGGAGAGGGATCTCTCAAGAGACACTGTCTCAACGCGAGATATGGCTTTAAAGTTGTTGGTTAGATTTAACACTTTTGAAATAATGGGTTCTAGTTATATTGGTGCAAGAGAGTGAGACCTTGGGCTATGGAGTCAATTCGAGAGGACGATGAAACAAATGAATCGGTGACTGAACTTGAGAGGATAAAGGCTAAGAGAGAAATAGTCTTCAGTGCAAAATTGTAATGTGTGGCGAGGAGAAAACATAGGAAGTAACTCAGAGCACCACTGCGGATGAATTTAGAGTTAACTTTAGAGGAAAAATGTTTTTTCTAAATGGTGCGAACAAGGGGCATTGCGCAAAAAATCCACAGGTTCGAAATTTCATTATGATTTAGGCAGAAAAGGATATGAGTAAAGAAAACATGAAGTACATACACAAAGAAAGGAAAACAATACATCCAACTACTACAATTAGAATATTTTCATCAAAGCTTCAGGACTTTTGCATTAAATTTAGATCGAGCTCAAACTACATACAATAGTCACTGTCTATACTAATTTTGCCAACCAACTTGGCTTACATCGAAAATATCAAACATATAGGCGAGGGAGATGCTTGGGATACCCTTCTCTTCTAACTAACATCTCTAAAAACTAGGAAACTGACTGTCTGCGCTAAATGACTCTTCGCATGACGCTTTTCCAAAAATAGACAACAAATACATTTGGATACATCATGACTATTCGTAATCCACCATGGGGATTTGGTTATCGATCAAGTCTCATCATGAGAGAGTTATGTGTCAGTGCTTTCCTTTTATTAGATATCTGAATGGGCAGGCGTTTGTCAAAGTCCCATTATCTGCAATAATGTCTTTGATTTCTGTCGCATGCTCATCTGCTAAGGGAATGTGCGCGGAAAGTGGCTATTGATTTTCATGGTCGTTATCAAAATGAAAAAATGTCTTAGGGTGATGTATCTTTCAAAACTATCAAGATTTTTTTTCTGTTTGTGGATACACGAATGCACTCAGCTAATCTTGTTTCTTTTGTTCATTGGTGAGAGTTGCATGGGATTTCTCCTCGGTCACTTCACATTCCCTGGATTGCTTCACATATATTTCTTCTTCCAACCTGTGTGCCTCACACAACTATACGATTGTGTCCTGCACCTCTCTGAGATATCATTTGAGCCACGTCACATTCCCTTCATGGCCTTTCACTCCTAACACTTCAATGGTCTTTGTCGCTAGCTGTTGTCTCAGCTCCCTATTTTCCTAGTAAAGTTCAGCGATAGCTAGTCTCGCCTGCTTCAGATGCTGAGATGGATCTTGATAATTTGTACCCACGACATCCATTCTCCTCGTTCTTCTCCCCCTTTCTTGGATGGTACCTTCAACAGGTTCCAGCCGCACAGTGCGGGTAAGTAATTTTTCAGCAACCGATCTTGCGCGTGGCTCGTCTGGGATTCATATTTCCCCAGCTTCCTTATTCTTCTTTGGTTTTCCCCTTCTCTGAGGTATCTATTGTTGGGGATATAGGGATCCTAATATATTTCCTTCCTACGCAAGTCTTTCCATCCCAGGCTCCGCGCGGTGTGATATCACCATTTCCATGGGTAAAGGGAAAACTCCCTTTGTATCCTTGGGGATGCTTGTTGAGAGTGAGAACGAATCTCAGTCACTTTGGGGCTGAGGCATGGCGATTATACCGCTTTTCACACCCTTCCTTATGTTTTGGGGGGTTGCCATGGTGCGACCATTGTTTTATCCTGCACGCAGTGGACCCATCAAATGCACAAGGCAACAAATTCAATCAACCGGGGCTTGAGAAAATTTACAGATAGAGCATGAATCTGATTTCGTGAATAGAATGGGTGCAGAATATTTGGAATTTATAAAATATTGGATGGAAGGAGGAATCGTGCCAAGGAACACTGAATTCATGGTGACTGGATGTTTCGAATCAAATTGCAAATCTTCCATAACACATCCCTGCATGTAAAGTACAGGCGATAAGGGCTGCAGGGCATACCTAATACGAATGCCGCGAATTTTCATTCTCTCGACCTTCATAATGAGATGATAATAGTTACTGCACTTGCTTATGCGACTTCCATTAAATACTTGACTCGACCTGGGGCACGTAGAGACTATCTTTCAACAAGACCCGACTCTCTGGGAACAACATACCTGTACCATTTACGCATGTTTCGACTCTAACATCCCTTCCCATTTCCAAGGGCCAGCTGGCCACTTGCTGACTTCGACCCCTTCATTGTTACATACCTGACTTCACCTTTTTTGACACATGGGCAATAACTCGACTAAACCTGACTCTAATTTAAAGAAAAATGGCGGCACTAACAGCTGGCTCCAACAGGGATGTTATCCTCCCTGCGAGGTAGAAAAGAATAGTAGACCAGGTGCATGACCATTGGGCCTTATTTCGACTTTTAGACACTGCAATATGAAAGACAAAACGCAAACTAACCTATCGACGCAGCTTCTAAAAGACTCAACATAAACTCAGGGCCTTCACTTCGGGCTTCAATTTTCTACTGACTTGACAAAAAAAACAAAACGACTATTTACAATGACATATGACTTGAACAAATTTTATTTCATCAAGTAATGTTTGAGGAACGTTTTTCGAAGGTTCTCTTTATCCTCTCTTGGTGGATTTGTGATCGATTGTATACATGTTCCTTCATTTGTTGTGTGTGAATTAGCTAATTTATTCTCCTCTGCGTGTCATCTGGATCGACCTCCTTCTCTTGCAACAACTTTTTGACAGGCGGCCCCAGTGAGGTAGGGAAAATTGCATCTGCGTTGTATACAATCTGAAAAGGTGATGTTGAGATGGACTTCTTGGTGGTAACCAGATCTTCCCACATCGCATAGATAATCTTTTTATGACAAGCTTTCTTATTGTCTTGCAGGAGTCTTTTGATGATCCTGGTTAGGATTTTATTTGAGGATTCTTCTAACCCATTTCTTTGTGGGTAGTACATCGTGGAATGTCCTAGAGTTATATTGTAATCCTGACAAAAAATTTCCATCTTCTTGGACTTGAATTCGGCCGCATTGTCTGTGTTGGAAATATTGTCATTGATGTCAACGATCATTGATGTCAACAGTCATTGATGTCGACAATCGATCAGATGATATGTTGTTAAATGACAGATGATATTTTCATTGATTTCAACAATATATCGGTCAGCAGAAGATGTCATACATTATGTAGAGAGGGAAAATCTCAAGCTCAGGAGGAGGAGCAAACAGGACGAGTGAGAAGTATGAATACCAAAGATCAGAAGGAAGAGCGGATTGCACAGTATATCAAGTTGCAAAATAAATTCGTGATTATTGTTGATCACGATAGGAACAAATATCCTATGATAAAATATCAGGAGGGTTAGAAAATGCAGAGATCAAAGCTCAGGAGAACTAGTGACTGAATATATTAAAGCTCAGGGGAGTTAGTGAATGAAGAGCCTCAACAGTCGTCTGATCGAAGTGAAGAAACCTTAGCAACCATCTGATCAGAATGAGAAGCTCAGTAGTCATCCGATCAAATATTTTGACCATGTTGATCTTCTGATACAACGCACATCGGTCATTTGAGTAACCGTGGGCTTGAGGACCATTGAAATATCATGACCGTTGATCTTCTTCAAGAATACCCATCAGCCATCGGATCCAATGGAGATGCGAGGATAAGCCCAGGAGTTAGTTAACACTCTAAAGCAGCGAAATGATCTGATCCGTTGGATCAAGAGGACATGTGGAAAGTGATTTTAATTTCATTGACTCGTAGATTAGGAAAGTCAAAGACAGTGTTGCATGAACTCGTGAAACGCAAAATCACAATATGATCTAGATCATTGGATCATGGAGGGTTCTGGATCATCAATCCAACATAAGCGGATATCAAGAAATCAGGATTCAAAAGAAGGGAGGTGCTCTAACCTTTGAAATACCGAAACACAAAATCAAGATAAGATAAGGATCGTTGATCAGGAGGAGCGACGTGGGTCGTCGATCTGACGAGAGTGGCATACCAGATTTCGGGAATTCAGAGATTGTGAGTTGAGAGAATGAAGCATGCTTCTTGAAATAACGAAACAAGAATTCGCGATCCAATCCAAACCATTGGATTGAGAACGAATCCTGGTCGTTGAGCCATAAGACACATGGTGTTGGTTCAACACTTCGCTGACTGGAAAGTCAAAATATGGAAGTCCTAACCTTCCAAATAGTGAAACGTGAAATTGCGATAGAATCGTGGGTCATCGGATCTTGAAAGCATTGGAGGGTCGTTGGATTTGAACCAAGGAAAAATGACTCAGCAAACCATGTCAGCTAAGGACATGTGGCACAATAATACACTGACAAGTGTCAGTTGAATCAACATTTTAGGTACGTGAAAATCACAAATATGTATGACACGTGGCAGCCAATATCCTGGTGACACGTCCTCAAGTGACGTAAGCATTTACGTTACTCCGGGAGTCCTACTTTGGGATATTTCACCGCTAAGAAAATACTCTATAGTTCGGAAGTCTCGAATGTCGAAACTATGAAAGGGACACACGTCAGATGATCCATAGTATTGAGAGTTACCACTTTAAGAGTTTTTCGTTGTAAGAAAAAACTCCAACATCACGAAGTCTCGAATGCAGAAACTCCAAAAGGGACTATTGGAGGTTATGAAGATTTGAAGCCAAAAACAACGAAATACCAGTAACCACACATATCAATGCCTGATTAAGAGACAACCTTTCAATTAAGGAAAGAAGGGATCAGATTAAGTTTTAAGGTGGACCGTTGATGTATCTCCGTGAGATAAACGTGAATCATCTGATTGTATCGGTGATATCAAAATCAGGAATTTTGCAATGTAGTCAGTCATGAAGACTCAATGGGCAAAGCGTCGAAATCCCGACAGTCATCCATATCAGTGGGTAATATGAACCGTCCAATTGTTTCGGCGATTTCGTGATCGTGAGTTTTGTAATATTGGAATTCATGATAACTTGAAGGCAAAAGTACCGAAATCTTGTTAGTCATCCATCTCGTCAGGATATTGAATCACGACCATTGATTTGGTAAAGCGCTCAAGCACTCGTTCAATCTTATCATTCGGTCACCGTCGTTGGTCATATGCTATAAGAATATTAAAAGAAAATTATAACATGTCATTATAATTGGTAAAGCCCGTGGTTATGTAACGCACGGTAATATGTGATGGTTTGAAGGAAGCGCCTTCACATAATTTGGTCTCTGTAAATATAACAGAGATTAGGCATCGAGTATAAAGGATAAAATTGATCCATGACTGTGATCAATTTATGACAAAAATGAACTGATTTAAAGTCATGATTAAAAGAGAATAAATCATGAAAATATGAATAAAGAATAAAAAGAAAAATGGCATTAATTAAATTTTAGATTATCATTTTAAATGAAAAGGTACAATGGTTCAAATAAAGGGACACATTGTTTTAAATTTCACACCAGTTTGAAGATTATATAAACGAGAAAAAGTGGTGAGAAGAAAGTGTCTCTGCAGTCCATAATAGAAGATAAAAAAGTTGAAGCAGATTCCAAGAAGACATCAGAGGAATGAAAATGTAAAGTGAAAGGGGAAAGGTGTTAGTAGTAACTGTGTTCCGTAGGGGAAAGATGTGAATAACAGAGAGAAGATAAAATGCAGTTCAGAACAAAAGTTAAATAAGTTGAAGCAGATTGCAAGAAGATATCAGAGGAAAGAAAATGTGAATAACAGAGAAGATGAAATGTGGTGATGAGTGTCTTATAGTATATCTCTGATCATTGATTCTATAATGGATCACTACTACTGGAGTTGAATATACTCTAGTTGGATAGACTGGGTTCTATCAGCAAGTTGGGTCTTGCACCAAGCTGGGTCTTGGCAGAGAGTTGGTGCTCTCCGAGGGGTTGGTGCTCCTTATTTCAGTTGGTGCTGAAAACTTTAGTTGGTGTTAAAAAAAAAATCCTTGATCACATATATTCATTTTTATGTTCATATCAATTATACAAAGCTTATACAAACATCCGGTTCTTTGTGTTCATTATAATTATGATGTGATTGTTCTTAATCTGTTCAATTATGTTTTAACCAGTAACTTGTGAAAAGAAATTGTTAAAATAATTCACACACTAATTCACCCCCCCTTCTTAGTGTGGGTCGTGTGTTCTTTAGTCTGTTATGATATTGACGGGGCATCCAAATCTCGACAAGATGTTTGTCTCCATAAATTGGATGATGACTACGTCGATAGCTTGCTTCGTGGGGATCTCTTTTATCCATTTCATGAAGTAGTCAGTGGTCGTGAGTATCCACTTGTGTTGCGCCGAGGATGGAGGATTTATTTCCCCTATGAAATCTAGACCCCGCTACATGAAAGGTGCTTTGAATGAGATTGGCTTTAGTGGTAGGGGCTGCAGCTTTCTTCTCCCATCGAAAATATGACATTCGTGACAACTGGAGACTTCTTTGTACACGTCTGCGAAGATTGTAGGCCAATATTAACCCACTCTCAGGATTTTTTGCGTGGTGTTTTTCCAGTAGTGGTTCCCTCCGCAATCGCCTTTTTGAAATTCTTCTATGGCTCGCTTCGCATCATTTTCCAGCAAACATCTCAGGAATGTTCCCCCAGGATCTTTCTAGTAGAGTAAGTTATCCAGGATATAGAACTTAACTGCTTTAATCTTTAGAGATCTGGCCTTGGTCTTACTTACACCCAAAGGGGGCTAGATATTATTCAACAGGTAGATTATGTCTGCATCCCACAATGAATCGACGAACTTCAGAGACACATGCGCAGTCATTTCTTCCTGAGAATTTTCTAACAGATCAACAATGAAATTAATTCCTACAGCGTCACAGTCTGACTGCGCCATTAGCTTCGCAAGGCTCTAACCCTTAATTAGTTTCGTAGGCTTGATCTCAAGATCATATTCTAGCATGGATTCTATCCACTTACCTCTTCTCTCTTCAGGGTCAAGTTGAATCAGGATATACTTTACTGAGTTGTTGGGAACATAAGCGATGACATGGGAGTGCAATATGTACATCCTGAACCCCTTCAAGGCTTTCACTAAGGCGTATGCTTGTTTTTCCATAATGTTGTACCTTAGTGGAGCATTCCTCAACGTCCTTTTGAAATAGGCTATAGGTTTCTAAAATTCCTGCTCGTCTTTCTACAACAGCATGTCGACAATAGTATGCTCCGAGGCAAATGAAAACAGGATGAAATATTCCATGAAGTCTAGACTGGCTAGCATAGGAGCTCTAGTCAGTTCCACCTTGATATCTTAAAAATATTTCCTGGCTTCTGGATTCCACTTGATCTCATTTACCTTCCTGAGAATGCAGGTTATGTGCTTTATAATTTATGCCAGGTTCGGGATGAATCTTCTCAAGAAGTTTACCTTTAACAGGAAGGAGTGCACTTAATTCTTACTATGCGGAGTACCGATTTTTAGGATTCCATCAACCCTGTTGGTTTCTATCTTAATCCCTTCTTTCAAGATAATGTTCCCCAACAGCGTCCCTTCTTCCATCCCGAAATGTGATTTCTTCAAATTTAGCGATATGACGAACTTCCTACACTTCTGTAAAACTTTCTTCAGATGCTTGAGGTGTTGTTCGTCGGAGGCAGAGTATACTGCGATCTCGTTCTGATAGATCAAAATGAACTTGTCCTTTTCATTGGCAAACGTGATGTCCATTGTGTTAGAATATAAAGGATTGTGTGCTCGTTTTACCACGACGATACCCTCGTCTCCCAACCACAGGCCGAAGCCTCCCTCCGAGCACCTTAACCTTGACCTGAGAATTCCTCCGGAAGCAAACCCTAGGTTAGATAGCCAAACAAAGAGCAGTGCATCTCTCCCCAAGGATAGTGCATCACAAAAAGATGATCAGATAGTCCAAACCCTAGCCAAGAGATATCCAAGCCAAATACTGAAACTTGCTGCTGCTACAGCTGCACCTGCAACCCTCCTCCAAACCTGCGCACCAGCTACACCTGCAGTGCGCACCAACTGGGAAAAATGCAGTCCTGAGATGTGACAAATGAGAAACTGGCGCCCTGTATTTATAGTAATCCTGCCAGTTTACTGGGGCCGACTTCTCCTTCTGGGTAGGTGTCTGTTCAGTATATTATTATTAATTCTGGATGACTTCTTCTCTTGGAGGCTAATAGCCTAATATAAATTATATTCTTGAGCCGACAAGGCTTCTAGGGTTATTAGCCAATTCATTAGGGTTTCTCTTGCTTCCCGGAGTCTTCTATTCTCGTCGGGTTCACATGTAGAGGTAAATACCTCCTATAGCTACCATAATATTAACACTCCCTCCTAGCTAGAGAGGTATTTACAGGTAATGGACTTGAGCACAAAACATACCATTTACCCGGTAGCATCAATATAGTCATCTAGACTATTTCATGATTAGATTATGAGCATCACCATTACTATCAGCTGCATCATCTTTCGTAACCATACTTCATCTGAGTAATATGATGATGAATAAGTCACTCTCACCATAGAGTGATACAAGTGGAGTAAAAGCTTTGAACTGTTTTCCGTCTGGAAAATATCTATTCATCATTCATCTGAATGATCATCATCTCCAGTAAACTGTTGATAGTCTTCAAGGCAATTAGAACAACAATGGTCTTGAGCACAATAGACCATTCAACTGGTAGCACCACGAGCACCTGTCATTATTATCCGACTGGATAATCTCCTATGACAACTGGTACAATATCAATTTATAGAACACACCTGTGTCTATTCCCATAGTACACAACTACAATCCAATGGTTAACTACCACATCAAGTAACACACAAGTACTTGATCATAAATAGTGAAACATATTCACCACAGTAGTTCTCATCTACTATCATATAGTCTTCATAGAAAACATCTGAGAGCATCTTGCATAGAAACAATGTTATGATAAAACTGTATCATCTGGGCCAATCTTTCACTCACGTCTGTGAGATCTGAAAGAGTGTCTGCCCTCAGTATATAATATCAACAACAATCATCTGGGCCAATCTTTCACTCACATCTATGAGATCTGAAATAATCTCTGCCCTCAATATAGAATATCAATAATAATCATCTGGGCCAATCTTTCACTCACATCTGTGAGATCTGAAAGAATGTTTGCCCTGTTCTTATCAACCAAGGAAGAAGGATTGTTTATGATTTCTGAACCTGGACCATTTCCCACCCTAGGCCATTCTTCCAACACTAAACAAAGTGTAACCTGGAGAGAATGAGTCTACCCTCAATAAATGCTTGGACCATTCCTAACCCTGGGCCATTCCTCCGACACTAAACAAAGTGTAACCTGGAGAGAATGAGTCTGCCCTAAGGAATGACTGTCCTGGACTATTCCCCACCCTGGGCCATTCCTTCGAAACCAAACAAGGTGCAGCCTGGAGAGAATGAGTCTGCCCTCGAGGAATAACTATTCCTAATTGATGAGCCTGGACTACTCCCCACCCTGGGCCATTCCTCCGACACCAAACAAGGTGTAGCCTGGAGAGAATGAGTCTGCCCTCAAGGAGTAACTGTCCGGACCATTCCCCACCCTGGGCCATTCCTCCAACACTAAACAAAGTGTATCCTAGAAAGAATGAGTTTTCCCTCGAGGAATGTTTGTCCTACATCAACCTCCAAATGGATGATTCTTCGAAACTGCTCACAACTATGAACTTCGAAAGAATGACTGCCCGACGAGGCGGACCATTCTACTTGACCACTACTCAGAGTGACTGCCAAGAAGAATGACTGTCCTAGACCACTCCCCATAAATGGGAAGTCATTGTCTATGATACATCAGCAATCAGTCTGCCTCCCATGTTAACTACAATGGGAAGCCACTGTCTGTCAAAAATCTCAATCCACTTTCCGAACAGGAAAGCATCTTTCCAATCTGGACTATTACAAAGATAAATGCTCCCTCCTAACTGGAGAGTTATTTCAATCACAAAAATAAATGTTTGCGTACCTTCTTCTGGCTTGGAGAGTCTTCCCTTCTGGTTAATAGAGTTATTTCCACGATCTCTAGCTTGAGTATGCATGTCCTTTCATCTTGGATAGAGGTTTTACCAAAATGTATGCTTATCTTCTCATCTGTGGAGATATGTATTGGAGAAAACATTTACTGCTTTCTGGACTTCATCATGGATAGTGTAATGCTTGTACTGTAGTCTGGAACACTGTGAAGGCTTCTTGTAGATGTGAACAATAAAGTATATCATAGTTGGAGAACTGGAATATATCCATGTGGTACTTCTTCTGTCATCATGAGATCTGATCTTCTGAGTAGTCATCTTGATGTTATAGGAAATCTTCACCACACTTCTGTTGTGCACTGGAGGTTCTTCGCCAAGTTATCTTCTTCTTGTTTGCATACAGAAGTATCTTTCTGGTATGCTTCAAAGTCTTGAGACTGCTCTGCATGCGTTCTTTACTCAATTTCTTCTTGAAAACATTCTTTGCATTCATCTGATGTAGAATTCTGACTTATGGATGTTTGTGGATGATATAATGACTTATATAGAGATAAGTCTGATGTACTGGAACAATCAATCATCATAGTCTTCTCCCTCCATCTAGGAGAACTTCTGGTTCTGGATCTCGCAATACTTTCATTCATAAGTCTTCCATACACTGTTCTTCATTACGACTTTTAGTTCTTCTGCTTGATTTCTTTTGGTGAGTTCATATCAGTCTAGTAATGACTGGTTGTTCTGGAATCTTCATGTTCTTCTTTAGCTTTTGGGTTCATGGAGTTTCTTATGGATTCCATGCTCTAGAGATTCCACTTCTTCTGTTCATCATTGTTTCACAGATCTGGATGGTCAACCAGGAATACTTTAAGCCTTCTCTTAGAAAGGTATTCTTCTGCGGTTGAGCTGAACACATATTGCCTTTCTATGGATGCTACCATGGATATATATTTTCATCATCTTCAATCGATCACAGGATTAGCTCCCTCCTAATCCTTGCTTCATGTAAGAGTGTATATAATCTGCTCCCTTCGTCTAGCTTCTATCTCTGTCCTTGTTGTCTTCTACAATATATAATAGAGTCCACACTTCCATATGAAACCTTATTGTCTTCTACAATATATAATTGGCTTTCTTTGTCTTAACAGAGTCCATGCTTCCGTCTTAGTTGTCGTCATAAGTATTTCCCAATTTCTCTTGATGTCTGGCTTCTAAGTTTCTTTGGGATTGGTTCGTCTTGTAGTAGCTTCCACATGATTTGTATTTCATCCTTTCATATGTATTATCTAATGATATTCATTCTTATCTTGTTGTTTTACCATAGGTATAGTTCTTCTTGGAACACATTATCTACCAAGAGATAGATATACAATATATGTACAAAGACGATGCAAGCAAGATATGTACAGAAATAAGAAGAGTGTTGTTACCTTTTAGTAGAAGAAATCTCTTCCATCCCGCTTAGTCTTCTTTGTCGGTTCCTTTTCTTTGGAAATCGATGCTTCGTGCTTCTTCTTCCTTTTCTTTAGCTTGGGACATTGATTCCTGTAGTGACCATACTTCTGACAGTTGAAGCATTGTATTTCTGAAATGTCTTTCTCTTGATTTGGCTTCCTCCTTGAACCAAACTTCCTTTTATTCTTGAAGTTCTTGAATCTTGCTATGAAGGCTTGATCATCTTACTTCTTTTGAGGTTTCTCTTTGCATTGATCCTTGATTCTTCTTGAGAACAACAAGTCCAAAGTTCTTCAAATTTCGGGTACTCCTTCCTTGTGTTCATGCTTGTGAAAAATGCATCCCATGTCTTGGGAAGACCATTGAGTACTATGTTCACCAATTCCTTTTCTGAAGTGATCTCTTCAATAGCTTGTAGTTGATCTCTCAGCTGGGAGATCCTTACAAAGTAGGATGTTATGCTATCGTCATCATTCATCTTCATGTCACGAAGTTCATTCTTCAGACTCATAACTTGTCCAATGTTTCTGACTGAGAAGAGATTAGTTAGAGCATCATACATCTTCTTCGATGAGTCAAGATGGGAGATGTAAGGTATCAAGTGGTCTTTTATGGAATCCACTATGATACTCATGGCATTGATGTCAATGTCTTTGAATTTCTCCATAGCTGCAACATTTTTTGGTTCCTTCTCTTCTCCTTCTTTGAACTCTGGCTTCACGATCTTTCCTTTCACAATGTCCAACACTTTATTCTTAGTAAGGATGAGGTCAATCCTTGTCTTCCATGCTCTGAAGTTGGAGGATCCTTCTAGCTTGTTCTCAGACTTCATAGAGTTCGTCATGGCTTGCTTGACTTGGTCAAACCCTAGATTTGACCAGAAATCCAAACTTCACGTCTTGGCCTTCTGAGTGTACCAGGAGATATGTTGGGCTATGGCGTACTGATCTATCCAGAGATTAGGTCAATCTCGTCACTTAAGGTGCCTAAACAAGAGATTTAGGGTTTCTGCAACTGCTACTGCTGGTAACTCTAGCTGTAGTGCTTTTGGAAGCTGCTCCTGCTAGTAACCCTAGCGCCAGTTCCTCAACGAGCTCAATATCTAGCGGCTATGTTTCCTTCCATCATTTTAGGCTGACTGAAGGGGTGGTGGGCCCATAACCTATTAGAATATAAAGGATTGTGTTCTCATTTTACCACGACGATACCCTCGTCTCCCAACCATAGGTCGAAGCCTCCCTCTGAGCACCTTAACCTTGACCTGAGAATTCCTCTGGAAGCAAACCCTAGGTTAGATAGCCAAAAAAAGAGCAGCGCATCTCTCCCCAAGGATAGCGCATCACAAAAAGTTGATCAGATAGTCCAAACCCTAGCCAAGAGATATCCAAGACAAATACTGAAACTTGATGCTGTTGCAGCTGCACCTGCAACCCTCCTCCAAACCTGCGCACCAGCTACACCTGCAATGCGCATCAACTGGGAAAACTGCAATCCTAAGATGTGACAAATGAGAAACTGGCGCCCTGTATTTATAGTAATCCTTGCAGTTTACTGGGGCCGACTTCTCCTTCTGGGTAGGTGTCTGTTCAGTATATTATTATTAATTCTGGCCGACTTCTTCTCTTGGAGGCTAATAGCCTAATATAAATTATATTCTTGAGCCGACAAGGCTTCTAGGGTTATTATCCAATTCATTAGGGTTTCTCTTGCTTCTCGGAGTCTTCTATTCTCGTCAGGTTCACATGTAGAGGTAAATACCTCCCGCAGCTACCATAATATTAACACATTTCCCTCTGGAAAGTGGCTCTGGAATTCATCAGGCCAAAAGGCATCTTGGCGTACATGAATGCCCCCCAAGGAGTTGTGAAATTCATTTTTTCTCTGTCATCTGGGTGGACCATGATCTTATTATACCCAGAAAAATTGTCCAGCATGGATATCTTCTAGGAACCCACCACCTTTTGCAGGATATAGTCCATTTTTGAAAGAGGGTAGTGGTCCTTTAGGGACACTTTGTTCAAGTTTCGGAAGTCCACACATAGTCTTATTTCATCACTCTTCTTTTTTATAGGTACCAAGTTAGCTACCCATTTCGAGAATATTAAAGAAATGATAATCTTAGCTTCGAACAGTTTATTTACCTCTTTTTCGATCAATGGAAGTAGCAAGGGATTTATCTGTATCAGCTTCTGGTCTTCCTTGAGAGGGATAACATGTTGGATTAATTTAGTGTCATACACCTTCAAATCGTCATAGCTCCACGTGAAAACATCGGGAAAATCCTTCATGAGCTTGGTGTAGTCTTTCTTGACCTTTGTATTGAGCGTTTTCGATAATTTGATTACTTTCGGGTTCTCCTCAGTCCCAATGTTGCATTCTTCAACATCCTCATCATTTGCAATGATCTTTGGATTCCTAGCCACGTCATTTTCATCGAAAAACTTTTCCAGCGACACTAACCCCTTTGAGATGATGTTATTTTTTAGTTGTACTATGTCCCTTCCCGTTATCTGGTTCTGGAAAGGGTCGTCATTACTGCGCTCATCCTCCCTCCCGTCTTCATCGTAGCATCATTCATCGTTAACGTTCGTATTAGCAAACTCACCTCTCATTTGGAAAAACCTCTCCACCTGCTTGTCATCTTCAAACACCTGCCAGTATTTGATATTATCAGGCACTATCAGCCTGTGTTTGACTTCAATATCGTATTTTTTGTTTGGGAAGATGGGGATTTTTAAAACCGAGGTTGAGGTGGCCAACGCATCGGCGATCTGATTTTTCTCCCTTGGGATAGCAAATAGGTCATACTCTGAAAATTCTTCGAGGAGGTCCAACGCCAAGTTTTTGTATGCCCTCATCCTGGGGTGTTTTGTCTAATATATGCCTTTAACCTGGTTTATGACCAATTCGGAGTCCCCGCACACTGTTATCCTCTTCACGCCTAATTCTTTCAACACCTTCAGGCCCAGAATCAGTGCCTCATACTTGGCCATGTTGTTTGTGCATTCGAATGCGATCTTGTATGAGCACAACTTTGTGCCCAATTAAGGGGGGATTACCCATACGTCAGCACCTACTCCTTCCTTGCTAACAACGCCATCAAAACTCATGTTCCAAATCTTGTTTTCCGTGTGTTTTTTTGGGTCGGCGCACTCTGCTGCTTCCCGCATGGTTTCCTCATTGGTTTTCATGATGGCGGTCGACTCTTCCTCCTCAAAACTCAGGTCATTGTAGAATATAGAGGAACCAACTTCAGTGTCGATGAAGTATATGGGATGGTTATTTGGCTATGTCTTACTTCTTACAATGTATTTCAGTAGCACTTCTCTGTACATTCGTCTGTTCTGGCCAAAGATAGGGATAGTGGCATATGACATGTCCATTTGCAAGTTCACCTTTAACTTCGCATCCCATGACTTGGACAACAACATGCCAAACTTAGGAGGTATTTCCACCATGACCACGTCCATTACCGTGTTCTTCGAAGGAATTTGGGCCAACAACACGACCAAGTCCTTGATGAGACCCAGGCATTTGACTTTCCTTGAATCAAAGGAGAAAAGGTCCTTGTAGAGCTTGGTGATGTCCAAACCCAATTCATCCATGATCACCTTTGGCATGAGGTTATGCGACGCACCCGAATCAAGCATGGCGTTATGCAGGGTCATGTCATGAATATTTGGACTGATGTAGAATGGAGGTACGTCCTCAGTATCACTTGTCTCCTCAACGCGCGGACCGAACAGAATAGCAGGGTGATCATATTGGACATTCAAAGTATTGGGGGTCCCTCCCATTTTCATCATTTCAATAATCTGCTCCCGATACTCGCCCTTTCTGATAAGTTTGTTGAAAGGGACAGAGATTTTGATTTTATCCATTTCATGCTCAAAGTTAAAGGGGGGATAGACTTTCTCTACCTCCTTTCCACCTGCTTCTCGTCTTACTTCCGGAGCTTTCTTCGAGGCCTCCTCCTTCGAATTTGCCTTCTCCGTCGCATCTTTGGTCGTGTTGTCCAGCCTCGATCGACTTGTGGAAGGGGTATCTTCCGGAGATTTCCTTATGGGATTTGTGTGTTGAGGCTCGGTAGATGCTTCCTTTCTCCTGAGGTTATATTTCTTCTGAAACTACATGATGGCGTTCTAATAACCTTTTCTAAACTCTTCTATTTCCAAGGACAATGTGTCATCAGTTTCCCAAATCCATGCATCACCCGTCTCCAGCATAGAATCGTATTTTCTACTCATGTAGCGATCATGTTCGCTCTTTGTCAAAAACACGAGTGGGTTCTTCTCATCGCAACAATGAATTTGGTCTTCAAACGTCTGATCGAAGTCTTCATCCACGTAGTTGTTTTGGAATGGGGGCTTTGTTTGTTGGTCGCCTTGATCTCTCTTCTCCCATTGTTCCCTTTGCTTGATCTAAGGGACTTGGCCCCTTCTGAGGTTCTGATTTTGGGGTTGGGGGTCATGTTGCTCTCAGGCAACAGGCCGTTTTCCCATGGACTTCATCTCCATTAGTTTCTCCATCGTCTTCATCATTAATTCAAACTTGTCGTCTGAGGACCGAGATGTCGATGGTTATGCACCTCCTTGGGGTTCCTTATCGCCTCTGTTGAATCTTTTCTTGATCTTCCCCTACGCCATCATATTTACCTCGAATTTGATCGCATCGCTCATCATCACGTCTAGATTTGTTGATCTTCTTTCTCTCAACAGAAAGGCAAAATCATTTTCGAATGAGTTGGCGTACCGCAAATGTGCATCCCCAGGGGGTGGCTAGACTTCTGCAGGAATCGATTTATGAACCTTCATGAAATGGTCTAAGAATTCTTGCACCGTCTCCTCTGGCGCCCTCTTCATGTTGTTGTACTGCGTTAAAATATGCAAGGAGTTCTTATTGTCTCCCCATCTAGCGATGAAAGATGTCTCGAATGAGGTGAAATCTCAAATGATCACAGTCGGGAGGGATTTGAACCATTTCCTCACCTCCCCCGAAAGGCTCTATGCGAACAACCTCATTTTCGCATCTGCATAGTCCACCTCCTCTAGGTCGACGAAATCGTTAAACCAATCCAGATGCTTCTGGGTTGAAATGTTCCCTTCAACATCCTATAGATTAATCCTTTGGCTATAAGTTTGGGTCAAATCATGCAACTGAGCTGGCAGAACGAGGGGGGAGAATCTGATGGCCATAGCTCTAGGAGGACATTGGGGATTTGAGGGATATTATTATATATCAAGGTTTGGAATCTCTTCTGGTCAAAAACTATTTCATCCAAGTTGGTTTCTAACTTAGACCTGAACAGGGTTTGCTCGAATAATGCGTCGAACTCAAGGTCGTCAATGCTTTTCACATCGTCTTTGGGTAGGGATAGGATCATGTCCAGGTAATACAACGGGTCCGGCGCTTGCTCTCTAGTCCTGTGCAGAATTTTCTCAAGGTCGTACACAGGCTCTGCAGGGTTTGGGTCAGGATTTTCTCTCGTATAGATCGTCTTCGGAGCCAGGGTTCCTGAAATGCACTACTTGGAGCTACTGGTATTTTTTACTAGATTCGCAAGGGTAAAGGTTTCAGCCGGTACATATGTTTGTCCCTCTGTTACCCTCAGGGGTCAAACTACAACGTTAGTCATTCTCCTAGGGAAAATCTATTCAATTTCTTCCCCGACAACAGTGTCAGAATGTTAGCAATCTGTAAATATGTTCGGTTGATAAACATACAACAAAGGTAACTATTTCAGCCAAATTTGAGATCTGAAACTAGCCTTTCGGACCTGGAGACGGATCTCTCAAGAGACATTGTCTCAACGTGGGATATGGCTTTAAAGTTGTTGGCTAGATTTAACACTTTTGAAATAATGGGTTGTAGTTATATCGACGCAAGAGAGTGAGACCTTGGGCTATGGAGTTGGTTCGAGAGGACGATGAAACAAATGAATCGGTGACTAAACTTGAGAGGATAAAGGCTAAGCGAGCAACAGTATTCAGTGAAAAATCATAATGGGTGGCGAGGAGAAAACACGGGAAGTAACTCGGAGCACCGTTATGAATGAATTCAGAGTTAACTTTAGAGGAAAAACATTTTGTCTAAATGGCGCGAACAAGGGGCACTGCATAGCGAATCCATAGGTTCAAAATTTCGTTCTGATTTAGAGAGAAAAATATATGAGTAAAGAAAACAAGAAGTATGTACGCAAAGAAAGGAAAAAAATACATCCAACTGCTACAGTTAGAATCTTTTCATCAAAGTTTCAAGACTTTTTCATTAAATTTCAATTGAGCTCAAACTACATACAATAGTCACTGTCTATACTAATTTTTCCAACCAACCTAGCTTACATCTAAAAGATCAAATATATAGGGAAGGGTGTTGCTTGGGCTACCCTGCTCTTCTAACTAACATCTCTAAAAACTAGGAAACTAACTTTCTATGCTAAATGACTCTTCGCATGACGCTTTTCCAAAAATAGACAACAAATACATCTCGCTACATCATGATTGTTCGTAATCTTCCACGGAGATTCAGTTATCAATCAGGTATCGTCATGAGAGAGTGATGTGTCAATTATTTCCTTTGATCATATATCTGAATGGGCAGGCGTTTGTCAGAGTGTCGCTATCTGTAGTAACGGCTTTGATTTCTTCTGTGTGCTCATCTGCTGGGGGAATGTGTGCGAGAAGTGGTTGTTGATTTTCATGGTCGTTATCAAAATTAAAAAATTTCTTAGGGCGATGTCTCTTTCAAAACTGTTAATATTTGGTTTTTTTTTGCGGATACAGGAACACACTCAGCTAATCTTGTTTCTTTTGTTCGCTAGCGAGAGCTACGTGGGCTTTCTCCTTGGCCACTTCACACTCCCTAGAATTCTTCGCATATCTTTCTTTTTCCAACCTCTGTGCCTCGCATAGCTGTATGATTGTGTCTTTCTCCTCTTTAAGTTGTATTTTGAGCCACGTCACATTCCCTTCGCGGCCTTGCGCTTTTGACACTTCAATGGTCTTTGTCACTAGTTGTTATCTCAGCTTCTTGTTTTCCTGGTAAAGTTTGGCGATAGCTATTCTCGCCTGCTTCAGCTGATGAGATGGATCTTGATCATTTGTACCCGCGACATCCATCCTCCTCGTTCTTCTCCCCCTTTCCTGGTTGGTACCTTCAACAGGTTCCAGCCGCACAACACGCATAAGTAATTTTTTAGCAATTGATCTTGCGCATGGCTCGTCTGGGATTTGGATTTCCCCAGCTTCCTTATTCTTATTTGGCCTGCCCCTTCTCTGAGGTATTTGTTGTTGGGGATATAGGGATCCTAATATATTTCCTTCCTACGCAAGTCCTTCCATCCCAGGCTCTGCGCGGTGTGATATCATTGTTTCCATGGGTAAAGGGAAAACTCCCTTTGTATCCTTGGGGATGCCTATTGAGAGTGAGAACAAATCCCAATCGCTTTGGGGCTAAGGCCTAGTGATTCTTCTGCTTCGTGCACCCTTCCTTATGTTTTGGGGGGTTGCCATGGCGCGACCAGTATTTTATCCTACGCGTGGTGGACCCAGCAAATGCACAAAGCGACAAATTCGATCAACCCAGGCTTGAGAAAATTTACAGACAGAGAATGAATCTAATTTCACGAATAGAATGGTTGCAGAATATTTGGAATTTATAACAAATCAGATAGAAGGAGGAATCGTGCCAAGGAACACTGAATTCATGGCGACTGGATGTTTCGAATCGGATTGCAGATCTTCCATAACGCATCCCCACGTGTAAAGTATAGGCGATAAGGGCCGCAGGGCATACATGATATGAACACCACTATTTTTCATTCTCTTGGCCTTCATAATGAGTTGATAATAGTTATTTCACTTGCCGACGCGACTTCCATTACCTACTTGACTTGACCTGGGGCATGTAGAGACTATCTTTCAACAAGAATCGGCTCTCTAGGAACAACATACCCATACCATTTACTCATGTTTCGACTCTGACATCCCTTCCTGTTTCCAAGGTTCAACTGGCCACTTGTTGGCTTCGACCCCTTCATTTTTACGTACCTGAATTTACCTGTTTTGATACATGGTCCATAACTCGACTAAAACCGACTCTAATTTAAATAAAATGGTGGCGCTAACATCATACATGTTAGCATTCCCTGCATCCATGAGAGTGCATAATGTATTTTAGGTGTCATTATTAAATAAATATGTGCCTGAACCTAACCACATAATTGATTGGAATGTGATTCAGGTGGAGCACAAAGGGGATTTCCGGGTGGAACCGGTACGCATCTTGGACTGGAAAGTCAAAGTGCTCAAGAATAAGGACATAAGTTGGTAAAATTTTAGTGGACCTATTACGGTCATGAAGATCCTACATGGGAGCATGAAGAAAACATGCAGGCAAAGTACCCGCAAATTTTTTACAACTTTGAAGAAGACAGAATGTCAGATTCCATTTTGAGCAACTAGAGTTTTGGAACCACATCTCAAAGTGCTAACCAACTATGTTGGGGAAATTGATAAATCAATGGCTCATCCCTTAGGTTAGCCTTGATAAAAATATGGTACATCCCTTGGGTTATCCCTGATAAACAGATGGTACATCCCTTGGGTTATCCCTAATAAATGAATGGTGCATTCCTTGGGTCGACGAGTTGAGAGGAACATGAGATTTTGGTTGGGATTGTTGTCAAAGTTGTAAAATTGCGGAATTTTATTTTCTAAGTATTGTGATGTAATTTTGAATATATGTATATCGGCATAGTGTTTACCGAGGACAACGCACAATTGTAAGGGAGGGGGGATGTAACATCCCCACTATAATCCCCAGTTTAATTAATGCTTATGTAGATATAATGTGTGGCCACAGCCAAAGCGATGTAATATGTGAATTGTATTTCCATGTTTTATTAATGAAATGTGATGCCAATTGCTAAGGGGACATGTACAAGAGATGGGGTTTGAATTAATCCACAAGAGAGGGGAGTGTCTAGGATAATGGCCAAGAGGGGTCCAAGGGGGAATTACCCATGTAAATCAATTCAACCCTTTTTTTCTAAATTTGTTATTTGTATATGAACCTTCCAATTTCTGATTGAGTGTTCCCAAATCCAATCATTGAATGCATGTAAGAGGGTGGGTGTGAGTGGTCACATGCAAAAGTTATTAGTCACATGGGGGATAAGTACAATTGGCTTGGGGAAGTGTGTGATTCAAGCAAGAAATCCAAAGGAGAGAAATTCATATGGGTTGGGACAACAGTTGGAGGGAGTCAAATTTGTGTGCATGAGAGCAAGTAGAGATCTTGAAGTTGGTGCATCCATGGAGGGAAAATTTTAGAGCATGCTGGAGCGTATTTGGAGTTGGAAACTAAAGAACCAAGTTGTCGGGCCTGAAGAGTGAACTCCTAGGAAAGTTGCATTGTAACATCAAGTGTTTGTTGTTGGTTTGTTGGTAGTTTTCCTAGCAACAAGTTCCCTTGAGTTCCCATATGAGAAACTCCTAGCTACCTGTGCCAAAGAGACCCTGATAAACAAATGCGACACCCAAGGGATTGACATTAGTGAAGGGGTACATTCCTTGGGTTGGGCATGTCAAGAGGAAGAGAGCTGGTGGAAAATCGAGATAGTTGTAGGAAGATATCAGTGGGTTGTAATTTTATGAGTTGTGAGTGGAATGTGAGAGAACGCCCTCTTTTGTGGATTACTAGCCTCAGCTCGGGGGTGACTAGCTGTTAATATTTTGATAAATTGCTCTATGGTTGGGTGGAATGTCCATCCCAAGAAGTTGATTGCACAACTCTTGTTTAAAGATAAGTGTTTTATCTTGTTGTTGTGTTATTTCATGAGTTTATTTGGTGTGCATGAATTCTGTGTATTTAGGAATGATTCATGTGTTGTTGTGTGAACGATTAAGCTCATTCACGTTATTCTGATATGTTTTAGATGAATTTATTTTATGGTTATATAAAGTAGCGAAATGTGTGTTTAATTCGTAGTTGGAAGCTATAGGAAATCAGTTAGTTGTAAATGAATTAAATTAGTTAGCTGAATTTCTCTTTTATGAGAATTATGCATTGTAATTCCATTGGTTGGGTTAGAGGATGTTACATTGCAGGAAGGATTTCTTATCCATATAATTGGAACCAAATTCTTTTACATTGTCCAACTCTAGACCCGCTAAGACTAGCCCATTAGATGAAATATTCAATTTCTTCGACCTTAGTGGGTATATTCCCTTCCCCTTGTCCTCCATGGCTTTCAATAATTTCCCCAAGGTGCTCATTCCCACCCCCTTGGGACTATGAATATCCATACTAGAATTAGATCTAGAGGTTTATGGAACTGGTTTTCCTTCTCCTCGCTTGTAATGAATAGAGTAGATTTAACCTTTTTCCCACCTATATTTCCCCTCTTGTGATTATTTAATATACAGATTCACCTCAATAGGAATGGGGCACAAATGGAAAGGGATTGATTCCTCTATAATTTGACTAATAGCATAAAGATATCAAGGCTTACCAAAATTACCAGATGGATTTTACTTGACTAGACTACATCATAAGTGCGCTTCTCCAATGAAAATTATAGTAAATTTGGGGTGTGCAATGGGCCACTTAAGGAAAACATTAAAATAGTAAAAGTAGATGATATGTCACACTATATTAGAGGTGTTATATAGTGAAGGTTAATCTACAGTGTCCCATTAATGATAGTTTCTAAGTTGAGTTAGTATAGAGTTATGAGATTAGGGTTAAAAATAATAATGAAAGGTTTGTATTCTTTTGCACACACAATAAATGACACACACACACACACACACACACACATAAGTATAAGTTAGTTATGTAATATTATTATATACTTTGTTATATTTAAGTTAGATATATAATAATATTATATTTGTTGTTATATATAATATATATCATTAGTTATAATATAATCTTCAAGGCACAAGGCCTGTCAACAACACTGCTCTCAAATCCATTACAACAATATACTTGATATGAGCTCAACATGTCACTTGTGTGAATTGAACCTAGGTGGGGAGGATAATAATCATTCCCCCAACCACATGAGCTAAACCAAATTGAAAAGTCTTTATAGTAGATAATTTAAGGTGACTTTATTATGATTTTAATTAATGTGAGATCAATTTTTTTTAAGGATTCAAAGTAGTGATAATATAAAATACTCTATATTTAGTATTTCAAGAATATTTGTCATATCTCAAGATGATATTACCAAGATCTTAACCAAGGCGAGGTTTATATGGATTGAAACATTACCAAATAAAAATATGAAAAATAATATTCTTTGATTTCTCTAGATCCAACTCGACAATTACCATTGACCCAATTTCTTGAAACTATATTGATTTTTGAATTCGAACTCATCAATGTAGATTTTTCTTATGAGGCCCATTTTAGACTCCAAATCTACTCTAATGCTCAGAAATGTTGGAGGATTGGAGAGTAAGATATTTACAAGTTACTTTGACTAGACCATAACAATGACCCTTGCAGATTTATGGAAATCATGTTCCACTTGGGCATCACCACCTTCTTCATTCTTTTCCACAACTTGAGACCTTCCCTTAGCTACTTCATTTGTGTCCAAGGCTAAAACATACTCTCTTTGGTTGGACCTGTTATCCCCACTTTTTAGGGATAACTAGGAGATCATGTCTCAAGGCCCACAGGTCCTAGACATGGAGTACCGAGAGCAGGATTGACCTAAGCATAGCCCTAGAGGGCCCACCCTTTTCTTCTTCCATCATCCTTGTCTTGTCAGTAGCAGTAGCATCCATCACCATCGGCTTGGTCCTGTATAAGAAAGATTTCTTCCTCCATGAGGTAATTGGTCCAGGTATCATGGTATGTGTCACTTTTGATCATTAAAACCTTTAAATATATGCATCTGATTCCTTTTGTTTCTAACAACTACTTGGACCTCACATTTTCCCACTTGACCATGTTTGGGGGGATTGACAGGGTGTCCTAGCAAGCCTTTATCCATAGGTTTTGGTTTGCCACTTGGGGGGACTTCTGAAAGGCCATCGTCTGCTCCCATTATAAAAACAATATTTCATCTTACTTCTCGCTCACTTGTCCCACTCCCCTTGTCTAGGCATTGGGTTGACCTTTCTCCAGGATTGCACCTTGTCTCATGGGAAGAAGGGGCTAAAGGCCCAGAAGGTAAAAGAAAGTTGGTAAGAGATAAAATTCTAAAAATAAAACCTCAAGATGCTTCGCCCAGGGATCCCTGAGAAAGCAATAAAAGGCTTCTCAGCAAGAAACTAGAGGGACCCAGAAGAAAATAATAAAACAAGACCCAGTCAAAGGATAGGGGGTCTCATCATGAGCCATCCTATTAGGTCCATGGGTACCTAGCAGTAAGACATTGCCACCAGCTGGTTACCACGCCAAGGCAGTTACTCTTGGTTGCATGGCCAAGGGAAAGGGGGTCTCATCACGAGCCAACCTTTCATTTCTGTGAAAGTACTTTTAGGTAACGCTGCCACCACTGGTCACCACACCAAGGCAGTGTCCCTTGATTAGCTCTTGAACAAAAGAAAAAATAAAAGAATAAAGGAAAGAATGGGCTTGGAAAGAGTGCATCTATGACAGGTACAGCACGCCTTCTACAAAGTCACCCACAGATAACACATTGCATCCTTGGCCCTCATTGCACCCACATGCTTGGAATTCCCTTAACCAAATCACCCACTAACATGGTTTTGATGAGGTTTTCTTCTGGGAACTCACCTTTTCCGATGGACACTAGCTCAATAGAACATTTTGTCTTTTCCTCCAGATTTGTATAGCAGGCTTGTGTAATGTCTTTGAGCTATTGACAGATGTATTAGGGATTTTATGCATATGTTTAATAACATTAATAATGAGATGTTATTGACATTGCTATAATCCCTGTGACTGATGATCCCATGGAGGGCATAGCTTTTGATGTGCAGGACCATGCCCGACAGACAGGTACCATTTGGATCGGTACACATGGGGAGATGATCAGCTCGGACCTCCATGAGGCTAAAGAGCCCACCAAATGGATGTTGAGACCCCATCAGGGGGTAGAGACAGGGCAGAGGATGATTAGAGACTTCGCACCAGAGAAGAAGAGAACGTTACACCAGAGGCACCCTGGCACTGCTTGGCCTAGGGTGATTGACCCACTTTCAGAGGGACGTTGAAACTAGATGGCCCAGGACGTCACCAGGAGGCTTATGACATCATCATGAGCATGTTGGTAGATGGACAGGGCAGTTGGCATGTGTGGTAGCTTGGAGGAGCCCAATGAGGGCTAACATCTTTCTTCAGGAGGCTACATTTTCCCTGATAGGGGCTAACGTCACCCTAGGAAGGGGTGATGTCTTACCTTTTTTGCTTGATTAGGGTTTTAGTCTAGCATTTAATGTAAAAACAGTATAATTTTGATATTATGGCCTTGTCATCCTTTTTATGACCTAAAAAGTAAATTAGGTCATTGATACAATATATATTGAGGATTTTGATCCTCATTTTATCATCAGAACTCATTCACTCCATAAGGACGATTGAAATGTGTGCCCTCTCTTGGGTATTTGGATGATTTAGTGAGGCACACTTGTTCAAGGAAGTGATTTTTGGCATTTATGGTGTTTCTCTTGAAGGAAGGTGTTACAACTAGGGTTTGCATGGTTATTTCTTGATGAATTGTAAGTAGTTTTCTGCAAAACTTCTTGAATGGATGGTTGTAGTTTAATTTCTTGCATGTGTTTATGAATTTTGTTGAATCAAAACTCTAGGTGACAAGCACACAAGTAGGTCCTTGTCTCATGTCCCCTGATAGAGAAACTTTCATCCATTGAAGAAGGAAGAAAGAGCCTAGCCATAGCTACACTCTTATTTCTTCTTCCTCTTTGCTAGTCGCACCATTTGAAATCCAAGAAGAGTGAGATGTCCCTGGCCTAGGTCTACTACACTAGGGTCGTACTCTTTCTAGGGTTTGCTGAAAGGCCTTGTTGTAGCAACACCTCACCTCATCAATCCCTCTTGTTTTGGTTATATTTTTATTCTTGAGCTATCTATTTTGTTGGGAAGGAGGAGAGAGAACAAGGCCTTGCTTTAGCAACACCGGAGTGAGCCTCTCTCCCCTAGGGTTTTGATTTTGAGGCCTTGCCTTTGCAACACCTCAAAACTCTTCCCTCTAGTCCTTGAAATCTTGCCTCCTTCAACTCTTGCGTCCTTCACTTATGACTCCATTAAACCCTAAGGAATTGATTTGAAAGTCCTCTAATGTTGAAGTGAAGATGATCAAACAACTCTCTAAATACTTTAAATTTTAAACCCTAACCTACTAACCCTAAGTTGTTGATGTCATCATTGGTTATTTCATCTTTAATATAGCAACGTTTTGTTTTATAAGCAATTGAATGGTGATTAGGCATTGAATGAAATAAAGTGTTGATTGGTTTTATTAAATGCTACAATGTTCTAGTATTTATTGGTGAAGTGACATTATTTTCATTGCTATATTGATAAACATTGACTTCGTCAATATTTATTACCATATTGCTCATATATATTTACCATATAGTCTTGTGAAGTACTAACCCATTGAAATATATCTTGCATATATCAGTTTGTTGTTGTTTTGTTCTAGGCAGGTGTTCTTCATTGGGGATTTACTTCATTATTGGTTGTTTAGCCAGGACTATTTGTTTGGGTGGTAACTTGTGAAGGGGGCAAATCTTATCTTTGTCTCATTAGCCTTTTGCCTCTTCAAAACCCCAGGTCACCGGGGACGTCTCCCCTGGGCCTCACCTCCCTAAAGAGAAAGAACCATCCCATTTTGGTGACATTGGGTGGGATTGGTTCCTATTACACCAGTTTGGCCTTCAAACCTCAAGATTTTATCCTTTCTACAAACTATGCAATAACATTTTGGCACCGTTGTCGGGGAACACTGAGTCAATTCTCCTCAAGATGACACTTTTTGGTAAGGCTTGCCTCAGAGAGTCTTATTCTTACAAGCTTTCCTGGCGACTCCACTTAGGGTGTTTTCCCTTATCTTTTGATAGTTTCAAGAAAACTATTTGGCGACTCCACTAATGACGAAGCCAACAATGACTTCACAATGGGATCCCGGGAATTAAAAGCCTTTAGACATGAGAAAAATCCCAAGATACCCACAACGAATGACCTCGATAAAAAGAGAATGGATTCCTAGATTCACTGGTAGCAATGGGGAAAGAGCTGACTTTCATATGAATGTTTTTTATTCTTATTTTGGACTCCATCCTTTCAATGATGATGTCAAAGATGTAGCGATGAACATTTTTCCCACCACTCTTCATGGGAATGCTAAAAAATGGTATGATGGTCTCCCCGATGCTAGCATCACAACTATGGATCAATTGGAAGAAACCTTTCTCAAAAAATGGGGTATTCAGTTGAAATACACCTCAGTATTAATAAACATATTCGAGCATATAAAAAAAACTAAGAATGAAACCCTATTTGACTTCCGGAGTAGGTTTGAGGGCACTCTATGTCAGATTCCTAGAAGCCATCGTCCTGAAGAGAAATACATTGTCCATCTCTATACCCATGTGCTCCTTGCACACCTAGGTTTGCCCCTCGGTAGAAAGGGCCCAAAGATGCTCAATGAAGCTTACTGGATGGCTACAAGAATTGAAAAAAACATCTCCTTATCCGGGATGAAAGACCTCTTTACCTCAGGTACTTTTAGTATGGAAATTTTGTTTGCCCGTGAGAACTTCATTGATGATTTCCACGATGAAGGGGAACAAACCATCATTCAACAAAGGATTGTTGAAGATATGGTTGAGGAGATGGAACCTAAGCAAAATGATGAAGTATCAACCAATGCTCCTCCATCTAATGAAGTAATACACGAACCATTTCATCCTACACAACAAGAGGACAAGGAGGTTAATTTCTTTCCTTTCCAAGATTCCAATGACACCTTGTTCCGTGATTCAGAAAATGAAGGAGAAATGGGAGCCTTAAATGAAGTGGATTTTCCTTGTTGTGCTTTTGAAGACGAAAGAGAAGTCTGTGAGGATGAAACAATAATGCATGCTAAAAACACCGAAGTCCTTGAAGTTCCTGCACAAGAAGAAAAAATAAGTTACCCTCCTCTCCAAGATTTCGATGATTGTCTACTTTATGATTTGGGAAAAGAGGAGGAAATGGGTGAGCTTTTGAATGTTTTGAACCCTCCATGCTATGATACTGATACTGACATAGTTGATATTGATGAGTTCATACATGTTGGGAGATGTAGGTGGGATGCATTTGGTTATGATATGGATCCCATCTATGACATAGAGAGTCATCTCCAAGTGTTGCCTTTGCAATTATCACAACAGGCTCTTGACCAGCGGCAACAAGAAGATGAGATTTTTACCGATGCTCCCCAAACACCCAAGGTTGACCAAATACCATATTTTCCTGATGATTTTTGGTCTTACCTTGAGGTCTTTGATTATTACCCCTCCAAGCACTTAGATTTACCCTATGAAAATGACTATCAACCACCACTGTGCTCAGGTTTTGATGGGGGTAAGAATATTGTTTGCCTAAAGAAGGATTCTCGTGATCTTTTTCCCAGACCACCTCTTGTTGCATTACCTTGTTGTGTCATTAAAGGTGTAGTTGGAAATTATAGCTTTTATATTAAGTTTCCTCTTAAGCAAACCCGAGAATCCAAGGGTTGGTTGAAAACTACATATTTGATTCTATCTTCTCAGTGTTTCGACCTTCCCTTGAGATTTTGTCAGTCCTCCGCTAGATCTTTGTCGATCCCTTCCAGAGCTCCAGAGTGTGAAGATGTCCTAGGTGGCTAGTTTACCAGCCCTCAGAGTCAGTGTTTTGAACCATGGACTTTTCATGACCCCTTCCGGAGGTGGATTGAGTGCTCTCCTCAGATATGGACTTGGCAAGATTTTATCCCTCCCACCCGCCTCCATGAGTTAGACTTTATGATTTCCGATGATATGATATACACTCTAACCCATGTCATTTTTGTGCTTGATTTGTCATTGTTTTGGTTTATGATGAGGCATAAAGGCAGGTATTGTGGGACGTTGTTGGATTGGCTTCACTGGTTGTTTGACTACAACATCCAGCAAACAGGTAAGTGCAGGTGAGTAGTTTNNNNTATAATATATGTATGTATGTATGTATGTATGTATGTATGTATGTATGTATGTTGGGGTGCCATTACCACCCCAATTTTTCTATTGATACTTCTTTCAAGATCGAGCAGGTCTGCAGGTTATGCCAGATATGTTGAGGTTTTCATGCGCTCTACGGTGAGCACATGTCCTCGAGTTGGAGCCATATGTTATGCCCACTTTTTAGGGATAACTAGGAGATCATGTCTCGAGGCCCACAGGTCCTAGACATGGAGTACCGAGAGCAAGATTGACCTGAGCATAGCCCTGGAGGGCCCACCCATTTCTTCTTCCATCATCCTTGTCTTATCAATAGCAGTAGCGTCCATCACCATCGGCTTGGTCCTGTATTAGAAAGAGTTCTTGCTCCATGAGGTAATTGTTCCAGGTATCATGGTATATGTCACTTTTGATCATTAAAACCTTTAAATATATGCATTTGATTCCTTTCATTTATAACAATTGCTTGGACCTTACATTTTCCCACTTGACCATGTTTGGGGGGATTGACAGGGTGTCCTAGCAAGCCTTTGTCCATAGGTTTTGGTTTGCCACTTGGGGGGACTTCTGAAAGGCCATCATCCGCTCCCATCATAAAACCAATATTTCATCTTATTTCCCGCTCACTTGTCCCACTCCCCTTGTTCGGGCATTGGGTTGACCTTTCTCTAGGATTGCACCTTGTCTCATGGGAAGAAGGGGATAAAGGCCCAGAAGGTAAAAGCAAGATGGTAAGAGATAAAAGCCTAAAAATAAAACCTCGAGATGCTTCACCCAGGGATCCCCAAGAAATCAATAAAAGGCTTCTCAGCAAGAAACTAGAGGGACCCAGAAGAAAATAATAAAACAAGACCTAGTTAGAGGATAGGGGGTCTCATCATGAGCCAGCCTATTAGGTCCATGGGTACCTAGCAGTATGACATTGCCACCAGCTGGTTACCACGCCAGGGCAGTGACTCTTGACTGCATGGCCAAGGGAAAGGGGGTCTCATCACGAGCCAACCTTTCATTTCTGTGAAAGTACTTGTGGGTAACGCTGCCACCACCGGTCACCACACCAGGGCAGTGTCCCCTGATTAGCTCTTGAACAAAGAAAAAAGAAAATAAATAAAAGAATAAAAGAATAAAGGCAAGAATGGGCTTGGAAAGAGTGCATCTATGATAGGTACAACTCGCCTTCTACAAAGGCACCCACATATAACACATTGCATCCTTGGCCCTCACTGCACCCAAATGCTTGTACTTCCCTTAACCACATCACCCACTCACATGGTTTTGATGAAGTTTTCTTCTGGGAACTCACCTTTTTCGATGGACACTATCTCAATAGAACGTTTTGTCTTTTCCTCCAAATTTGTATAGCAGGCTTTTGTAATGTCTTTGAGCTATTGACAGATGTACTAGGGATTTTATGCATATGTTTAATAATATTAATGATGATATGTGATTGAAATTGCTATGATCCATGTGACTGATGAGCCCATGGAGGGTGTAGCTTTTGATGTGCAGGACCATGCCCAACGGATAGGTACAATTTGGACCGGTACACATGGGGAGATGATCAGTTCGGACCTCCATGGGGCTGAAGAGCCCACCAAATGGATTTTGACACCCCATCAAGGGGCAGAGACAGGGCAAAGGATGATTAGAGAGTTTGCACCAAAGAAGAAGAGAACGTTCCACCAGAGTCACCCCGGCATTGCTTGGCCTAGGGTGATTGACCCACTTTCAGAGGGACGTTGGCTCTAGATGGCCCAGGACGTCACCAGGAGGTTTATGACGTCATCATGAGCATGTTGGAAATGGACAGGGTAGTTGGCACGTGTGGCATCTTGGAGGATCCCAATGACGGCGAACGTCTTGCTTCAGGAGGCTACATTTTCCTTGATAGGGGTTAACGTCGCCCTAGGAAGGGGTGATGTCTTACCTTTTTTTCTTGATTAGGTTTTTACTCTAGCATTTAATGTAAAAACAATATAATTTTTATATTATGGCCTTGTCGGCCTTTTTATGACCTAAAAAGTAAATTAGGTCATTGATGCATTATATATTGAGGAATTTGATCTTCATTTTATCATCAGAACTCATTCACTCCATAAGGAGGACTGAAATTTGCACCCTCTCTTGGGTATTTGGATGATTTAGTGAGGCGCACTTGTTGAAGGAAGTGATTTTTGGAATTTATGGTGTTTCTCTTGAAGGAAGGTGTTACAACTAGGGTTTGCATGGTTATTTCTTGATGAATTGTAAGTATTTTTCTGCAAAACTTCTTGAATGAATGGTTGTAGTTTAATTTCTTGCATGTGTTTATGAATTTTGCTGAATCAAAATCCTAGGTGATAAACACACAAGTAGGTCCTTGTCTCATGTCCCCTGATAGAGAAACTTCTAGCCATTGAAGAAGGAAGAAAGAGCCTAGTCGTAGCTACACTCCTATTTCTTCTTCCTCTTTTCTAGATGCACCAATTGAAAGCCAAGAAGAGTGAGACGTCCTTGGTCTAGGTCTACTACACTAGGGCCGTACTCTTTCTAGGGTTTGTTGAAAGGCCTTGCTGTAGCAACACCTCACCTCATCAAACCCTCTTGTTTTGGTTATATTTTTATTCTTGAGCTAGTTGTTTTGCCGGGAAGGAGGAGAGAGAACAAGGCCTTGCTTTAGCAACACCGGAGTGAGCCTCTCTCCCCTAGGGTTTTTATTTTGAGGCCTTGCCTTTGCAACACCTCAAAACTCTTCCCTCTAGTCCTTGAAATATTGCCTCCTTCAACTCTTGTGTCCTTCACTTATGACTCCATTAAACCCTAAGGAACTGATTTGAAAGTCCTCTAGCATTGAAGCGAATCTGATCAAATAACTCTCTAAATACTTTAAATTTTAAACCCTAACCTACTAACCCTAAGTTGTTGACATCATCATTAGTTATTTCATCTTTAATACAACAACATTTTGTTTTATAAGCAACTGAATGGTGATTTAGGCATTGAATGAAATAAAGTGTTGATTGGTTGTATTAAATGCTACATCGTTTCATTATTTATTGGTGAAGTGACATTATTTTCATTTCTATATTGATAAGCATTGACTTTGTCAATATTTATTGCCATATTGTTTATATATATTTACCAGATAGTCTTGTGAAGTACTAACCCGTTGAAATATAGCTTGCATATATCAGTTTGTTTTTGTTTTGTTCCAGGCAGGTGTTCTTCATTGGAGATTTACTTCATTATTGGTTGTTTTGTCGAGACTATATGTTTGGGTGATAACTTGTGAAGGGGGGAAATCTTATCTTTGTCCCATTAGTGTTTTTCCTCTTCAAAACCCTAGGTCACCGGGGATGTCTCCCCTGGGCCTCGTCTCCCTAAAGAGAAAGAACCATCCGATTGTGGTGACATTGGGTGGGATTGGTTCCTGTTATGCCAGTTTGGCCTTCAAACCTCAATCTTTTATCCTTTCTACAAACTATACGATAACATGACCCAAAGTTTACATCAATCTATTGAATGTTTTCATATTCCTTCTATTGGTGGGGAGGAGAATATTTCCTTCTCTGTACCTGGAAAAAAATGGAACATGGACAATATAAAGAAATATTTCTACATGGGTGACATATCAAACATCGAATTGACACGTTTGATTAATCCAACAACTAAGCATGAGTTTAACCTCCAACCTTGATATCTAAGTTTTCAACAAGACCCTTCTTGATATTGATATCGACAAGAAATCTTGCCAGTAACCAATTTATATTTCTTTTGTAAGAAGAATAAGCCTTGATAGTTCACCCCAAAACATTCTCCAAGTCTAGAAAGAACTCATCCATAAAAAAATTGATAGGAATCCTAGCATTTTTTATCCATGTTGGAATTTTGGAGATCGTCTTTGAACATGGATAATCTCTGAAAATGGCATACGAACTTAACTTATATGCTTTCATAAGAAAATACTCACATATAATCCATCAAGGAAAGAAGAAAATGAATTACACAATTCTTCCCCACAAATTATGCACAATTGTATTATATTTCCCCAATGGGAGCTTGAAATTGTATTACACAATCTTCCTCTCAAGTTCCCCTTGCCAAAAAAAAGATCCTTTACAATTAGCTTAATACAAATATACATGAGAGGATTCACGAGTTACAAAAATGACTCTTCACCTTTCTTCTTAACTCCTCACATACTATTGTATGAGGATTCTTCTAGAATGATTGCATCTATTTTTGAATTGATGTTTCAAACCAATCCAATGTGGTCCAACGTCGAGGTAAATTGTGAATAAATTTTTTTTAGTGTTTATTAATAAGAATCATTAAAAAATTGTTTGACATTTTATTTTAAGGTCGACATTTAGTTTATTTTTTATTTAAACTAATTTCAATTTGTCATTATCAAACAAATGAAACACCACATTTGCATTGTGGAAGCCAAAATGTTAACCAAGATTGATAATTATTATAATAGAACATGTTATCACCCTATAAGTTATAGGATCAACTG
>ML817816.1:10821-25389 GCA_009831015.1 Picea engelmannii | reverse complement strand
AGGACAAGTCTGGCTGAGAAGAAGAAGATGGGTCCTCCAGGACCATGCTCAGGTCGCTCCTGCTCTCGGTACTCCATGTCTAGGACCATGTGGGCCTCAAGACATGATCTCCTAGTTATCCCTAGATATCGGGGATAACAAGGACCATACATGATCCAAGAATTCAAGGGAAACAACGTTTTTTTGCTAAACAACGTTGATGGGACAGATCTGCCAGGAGGACCTGTAAATGGCAGAATTTTGAAACATTATGTGCCACCTCAATAGAGACTCAAGTTTTCACTCTCCATTGTACATACCATTTTTATTTTTCACCTGCACTTTCTGAGTGAATAACATTAGTCAGTTGGTTGAAGCCCGAAGAGAAGGCCCTAAGCCGCTGACCACTGTTCTTCCAATTTTTTGAGAATAAAACCAATCAATCAACGAAGGCTACGAGGCAGAATTTTTTAGAATGATAGGAACCAGGATTCTTGGCACTTCACAGGGCAAGTACCATCCCCAGGTGGAGTCGTTGTTATCACCCTATAAGTTATAGGATCAACTGGTGACTGGGATATTATTTGTCTCTAGTATTTTTTGTTGACAAATGATTTTTCATTCTGCAAATAATTTGAAAAAGAAAAGAAAAGAAAAGAAGAGGAAAAAGAAAAGAAAAGAAAAGAAAAAAGAAAAAGAAAAGAAAAGAAAAGAGGGCATAAAAGAATTCAATAAAATCCCCATGCAATAATAGTGACTTGGTCCATACCTTTCAAGCATGGCCAAGCTCTTTTTAAATTGATGTTGATAGGGTAGTGAATGAGTTTAGATAAACAGTTTAATCTTAGCCAAAGTGTCTAGGTTAGATAAGTGAATAAATATGGCTAGACTGTCTAATCTTGGTCAGATGGCCCAAGGGTAGAGTAAATTCTTAACCCAATAGTCTAATATGGGTTAATTGTCATAGGAAGCTAGGGTAGAATGTAGGCTAGTTGCTTTATTGCTTCATTTTAATAAAACCATCTTGATGTAAATGTTGCACAATGTTTCAGATGCTTAAAAGATCATTTGGTCAAGCCCCATGGTGGTGTCTACTTGAAAAACCTTGGGAAAACCCATAAAATGCATTTATCCTAAGTTTTTCCCCGGCGCATGTGTTATCTTCTTCCCACTTATGCTCCTTGCACATATCAATGGTCCTGATCGTGGCGCCCAGATCTATGGTGGATAGATCTTTCCGGACTCCCCCAACCGTTCTACCTTTAACGGAGGGCGGAGGGGGGCCCGGAATCGCTGATAAGACCCGCGCGCATCTGGACGACCCAGGATCGAGCGCGCAGATCTACGATCAACGTTGGATTCCGTACCCCCCTGTCTGTTCTGCCTTTAATGGAGGGGGGGAGGGTCTGGAATGTGTTATAAACAACATGCATAGATTTGCGGCTCAGAGGCAAGTGCGCAGATCAATGGCCCAAGATGTATTTCGGACCCCTCCGACTGNGGGGGGGGGGGGGTCCGGAATGGTATTATTCCTCTGGAGGGTCCCTTGTTATACGTGGCAGCGATCTAATGGCCCCGAGTCCCTATCATCTCCTACTATCTGACAGACCTCCGTCACCTCTAGACGTCACCTTCCACCTTTCCCGAAATGGTCATGTCCCATAACTGCTGTCAGTCCTTCCCCCCCATTCGCTCGTGGCAATCCCCTTACTATGACTTTTACCTCCAATCGATATCCGCCAGGTCACCCGTCTGTATCCCTCAGCCACTGTCACCTGCCATCTCACCCTCAAAATGATCCATTGGCCATTTATTATTGGATAACCTATCTGTTATCCAACTGACCTGTCTCCCGCGCCCAACCGATCCTCGTTTACTTAAAACTACTGTTATTCTCCTTACTTTCGCTATTCACCCATCGCACCAGATAAATTCACCGCTTACTCCTCCGTTACAGTCAGTTGCCCTCATCCACAGTCAGTCGCCCCCACTAACGTTGTGTTTTATTGCAGGTACTGTTGCAGAAATGGCGATAAAGTCCAAACAAGCAGAAGGAGAGGAGAACCCATTTCTCCCGCCTCCTGTCGACCTAGACAGGATCCCACTGGTCGACAAAGACCGATTAATCACAGATACAAAATGCGATTTTGATTTCTCAGACCTTTAGTCGTGGCTCAGGGAAATTTTCCTGGACCAGAGTGATGAAATTGGACTCTAGGAGTCCAATTTACCCCTCTACCTCATCCCTCAGATCCACCATTTTCCCGAGTTCGCTCTCAAGTGTCAATCCCACTATATTCCCGAACAAAGAGCCATCATCTCCTCGTCCGGAGAGATTCTTTTCCTCATCACGCCCGAATCCATAGACCAGATGATGCAAATCCCCCGAGCCGACTCTGCATCTCCCTTCAACCTGGAAATTCTCACAGAATTATACCAGAAAATGACCTTCCCCCAAAGAGCTCAAATATTCGAGCTTTTCCTTCCCCCATCCGTTCAATTTCCCTCCACAAATCCTCCTTATCCATCTTCCATGTTCTCGACTAAGGGAAACCAGATCATCTCATCCCTTTGTGCTTTGTTAGGATACTTTTCTGATCAGTGGGTAGATGAACCCATTCTAGGTTTTCTATCCATCTTCTCTACCGATGAAAATCCCACCACCCAGTTTGACTTCAGCACATTCTTGGCAGACAATATTCATGAACAGTTCATGAATTTCGGCATGGAAGATGTGTTTAGATACTCATCGATACTAGCATACTTGTTTGTCTTCTTCCAGGAAGATAAATTTGGTTTTTCCATGCAGAAGATGGATGGAGATGGTAGACCTCAGGAAGTCACAGCATGGACCTCCTTGCTCAAGCACAACTCCACAGAGTTCAGTTTCAAGGAGTTCATTAATCAATTCTACCACCCTGTGGTAAGTATGCTAAGCGGCAGTCCCGAGCCTCGGATAAACGATGAAGTTCAGAGGATCTTGCACCTCTCGGATAACACAAAGACGGGTGATTGGTATTTATACCAGGATTACATCGAGATCAGAGTATACGGGTGCGAGTTGGCACCGTATAAGCTACCCAAGTATCTTCCTGTCAGGATTTTTGCTTTGGAATATATAAGGCAGATTATAAATTCCGATGATATCCACTTTGTGTCATTGAAGAAAAAGCAGCAGCTTAGAATCAAGCGGCAGATTGGCTCCTTCATCTGCAACAATCGTGGAGCTGGGGATGAAGCAGATAGGATGCTGAGGGAGATGAAGTTCTTCATGAGATTCCTATGGAATTATGATCCATGTGGGATCATCTCAGAGATGAGGATGAAGAACAAAAACATCCAATATGTTCATGAGTCCAGGCCTGAAGTTGAGAAGTTCACGAATCAGACAGCCTGGGAGCCTAACACATTGGTCAAAGTAGAACAATAGTATCCCTCGACCACTGTGTCACAAATGACCACACCACAGGTCCCAAAAGAGAAAAGGTCGAGGCAAGATTTATCTCCACCTATCACTGAGGTATCTTCCGAAGAATTCTAGTTGCATACCAAGAGGCCTAAGACTGTTGCAGTTCCTGGCCTGACTGGGGAAAAAGAAGCCCCGTCTACTACAGTGACCAAAGTTGGTATTCCACCCTTCGGTTCGAGCCTCCATAAGGTCACAACCCCAGCAATGCCGAAAAAGTATACAGATTCTCCATTGACCACCCAGCCAGGCAAGGTGGGACCGAAGCTGAGTATCTTCGAGAAATATGAGCTGATCAAGAAAAGGAACCAAACCCTGACCAGCAGTACTTGCGCCCAGTTCTGGAAGCAGACGTCGACTGCGCAACATAGGTTGTTATCTGCATTCGACACCGAGAAGGGCAGAATGCATATGGCATTCCTCCAGCCACAGGTACCAGATCCAAAGGTGATCACTGACTACAAGAGGGCCACCTTCGAATTCCAAACGAAGGAAGTGCACCCAGCTGATCAGATGGATCTACACAAGAAGACAGGGGAAATGGTCTTTTACACGCTGGCGCATGCTTCCACTTCTGCGTCCAAACTGCAGGTGTCCCTGAACAATGTTCAAACACAATTGAAGCTAGAGAAGATATTGTCCTTTGCCAAGGACAACAGAATCAAGACGTTGGAGGAGTTGGTCCTCAAGATCGGTTACGATCCTTCAAACGTGAAAGCAACTGAGGAAATGATAAAGAAGAAGAATGTTGACATAGCATCTTTGAGGAAACAACTAAAGCTCCCACCCACAGAGGATTCGCAGGCGCAGGAGATAGCAGATAAAGAAGGAGAGAAAGACAAAATGCTCAAGCTGCTCATGGAGCAGAATGCACAACTTAAGGAAATGGAATCTGAGATGGAGAAACTATTAAAAGAGAAAGAGCTATTGAAACCAATGGAGGTCATTCCATTGAGTGTTATTCCAATTGCAGGAGTGAACATAGCACCAGTGACAGAGGTCCCATCAGCAACTCCATCGACATCCATGGAGAAGACAGCCGACCTGGCTAAGTCTCTGGAAAAGATGAACCTGCAGGAGACAGAGATCAGCAGGCTAAAAAAGGAGATTGAGAACCTGCAAGAACTCAAATCTTCCTTTCAAACTAGCCTCTCCAAGGAAAAGTAGGTGACAGAGAAGCTCAAGCAGGAGCTACAGCATCTCTGGAAGCAAACAGTGGCAGGAAAGACTTTGGTTGAGGTTAAAGAGAGTGTATGGACAGACATCACTAAGTCCATGAACAAGATATGGCCCATGATCCAGATCATGTTTGAGCAGAATGAATTGGTATAGAGAAGCAAACAAGCCATCGAGAAGATCAGAGTAGAATTGGGAGACATGCGAACACAAGCAAACGAGATCATCAAGTTCCTCAATTCTAAGACCAGGGAAGAACTCGAAGAGCTGAAAATTGAAGACAGAACAAAGACCATCCTTGAGGTCAAAAGAGTTTTGACCAAGAGAGGATTAATGCTTCAGTTGGAAGAAAAGGTTCAGTCCATGGACCTAGGGGTACAAAGATTCTTCAATAATATAAAGGCTCTACAGAAGAAAGGTCTACCTGGTCTGAAAGTAATCAATGATAAATTGATGACACTCCCAGACTACTAAAAGAGATTGGCCGATGTGGCTAAGGACAATTCAAAGTTTGCAGGCATTCAAGGGAGCATCACTGGCAAGGAATTCCTAGATGCCCTTCAGTGGGACATCAGTATCCAACACGAGATTCGATACATCTTCCTCACCAAGCCTACATTCGCCAAGTACACAGAAATGGACGAAGTGTATCGAAGGCTGCTCAAAGTCAACGTGCCCAGTCATCTTAGATGGGAGGAACTCTGTGATTTGATCGATTAGCAGATGAGCCGTCCCAGTCCAATCGCTTGTCCAATCAGATGAGGTCGTGCATATGGCTTCATCAACAATCCACCCAGAAATCAGCGTGCAGTTACACCACATCATCAAGTAGTTCCTAGATTTAGGAAATTTGTTAAGTTAGTTAGGCTAAAAATAGATTTAGCATGTCCTAGTCATTAATGACAGGATCGTTTGTAATTTGAGTTATAAATACTTCACCTTTCGAAGTATTGAGGGTTGTTGATCTTCACACCCTAACGCTATCAGACTGTAATATTTTTTTAAGAGATCTTCCATTAATAAAAAGGAGGCACTTTTACAGGATTCTTGTGTGTATTCACTGGTGATGTTTTTCTCTCTAAGTTGAATGTTATTCTCACTTTGTCATCATTTTGTTTTCTGAACCTAATCTTTAGGAGTAACGAAAGTGGCAGGATTTATCTCATATACCCTGTTTCTGACTCGAAAGATTTTAGTGTTTTATCTTTTGGTGTTTTCAATAAAGAAATTCTTAACTGCTTCTTTGTTGGAATTATCTTTCTCATATTTTCTGTTGTTCATCATTTAAGCTACTAAAGAATCCAGTGATTATATTATCTCTCCCTGTGAAAGTTTTCCCTTTGCGTTTCTGGTTTGTATTTCATATTTTACTCAAGACACAGACCCCATAGCCCAATGGATGTGTAGACTGTCTCAACCAACTCTACAAACACGACAGCAAAAAACCGACTTATTTATTTACCTAGCCTAATATTTGAAATTTGAAACATAGCTAAATCTTATAGAGAGATCCCTCTCTGAAGTTTGAAGGGCTAGATCCCAGCTTCAAAAGCGGTTGGATAAAGTTACATTTTGGGAATTTCTTCTATTGTCAACCTCTAGGAAATTTACAGAGTGCTAACAGAACATTCAGGGAAGCAGACTTAAAACTGGTTGAATAACCTTTATAGGGATGGTGGTTAAAAGATAACCAGAATTCAAAATTGGATCCTAGCATGCTAGCTTTATCAACTAGGTGGGATTCAAGGTAAGTCGTCATTTTCCCCCTATTTTCTTTTAATTTAAATTCTAAAATACAGCATAACACTAATAACATTTTTAAATAAAATACAATATTAATAATCTCAATTTTGACTATAAATCCTTAATATAATAAAGAAATTCAAACTTCAATTTTAATCTAACTATAATAGAAAATCGATTCTAACTATAAATATAATAAATAAATTATAACTTAAAATTTAATCAGTATAACAAGGTTTCATAGAAGCTTAGTCCTTGCCTTTTGGATAAAATAGGTCCATTTTTCTTTTTCAAGATCGTCAAATCTTGCACTCTAGCCAAATTCACCAAAGTTAAGATATCTTAGCAATTTCACCACGCAATTGTAACTAAAGAGGTCATAAGCACTAAATGAAAATTATAATCAAGCTACATCTACATACATGGATAACCTCCATAACCATTGGAATTAAACAAATAATCATCATCAACATATAAGCTATTAAATATGTATTTATAATTAAATCTAGACATCATTGTGCATACCACCCTAAATCAAAGCTATAAAATCACAAGAGCTTAGGTAAAATTATAAACTATCTCCTTCTTAGGCAATCCCAACATGCAATGAAATTAAAATATGTATCGGAATAACAAATTTGGCATCAAATAAGAAAGGATTACTTCCCCTCTCACATTTATTCTTGTTTCTTGGGCTTCGGCTCGACAATGCAAGACTGTATAAAAAATCAAATAGATCCACCTATATTGTAATCTTGGCAATGCCTCATGTAATGAAGTACTTACTATGAAAGAAAAGGAAATAAGGTCGATGCCCCCAACCAAATTGACCTTTATGAATTCCTTTCGATGACACCCCACTGGGAAGGTCCAAGAAAGTTCTTAAATTTCCCCAAATTATTTTTCCTTGAACTTGTTTAACCAAGGAAAGCGCACACCCACCATTGTTTATCTTCTTGGCCTTGGTTATATTTCAAAACTATGAAGAAAGAAGAAATTTGTGCAATCATGCCTCATGGGAATAATATGCAAACATTAGAGAAAATTTGGAGTCTAAAATAGGTCTCTTGTGGAAAATATTAAAATAGTAAAAACATATGGCATGTCACATTAAAGGTGTTATCCGGTGAATGTTAATCTATGTTGTCTCATTAATGATATTTTCTAAATAAGTTGGGTTAGTATAGAGTTACAATATGAAGGTTAAAAATAATAATAGAATGTTTATATTCTCTTGCACATACAAAATATGTGTGTGTGTGTGTGTGTGTGTGTGTGTGTGTGTGTGTGTGTGTGTTATTATATATAAAATAATTTGCAACTTAGATAATTTAAGGTGACTTTATTGTGATTTTAATTAACGTGAGATTTATGTTTTTAATGATTTGAAGTAGCAATGATATAAATATTCTATACTTAGTATTTCAAGAATATTTATCATATATCGAGATGGCATTACCAAGATATTAACCAAGGTGAGGTTTATATGTAGTTAAGTATTGCCAAATAAAAATATGACACATTATTATCTTTGAATTCTATAGATCCAACTCAATGATTATTTCTAACTCAATTTCTTGAAATTCTATTGTTTTTGAATTCCAACTCTGGCAACAAATATTTTTCTTCAGAGACCTATTTAGACACCAAATTTACTCTAATGGAAGTAGGTAAGTTGTACTAAAATTTCAAACCCTCTCAACTCAACATACTCTGATTGTAGGATCCTTTTTTTTTTAAAGTAGAACAATGTTGATGCATTGTGCCTTCACATGTTTGGCATTTGCAACTTTGAACAAAAGACATGGTTTAACAATCGAATAAAAATTTGTATTCCTTAATACTATTCATACAATTGTTACTCTCCATGGAGAAAAATAATGTATCGAACAAGCCAACGATCCAACCTTGCAAAGGGTAGAAGAGGCTCAAACATGTTTGGAGAGAGCCAATCCAATTTTCTCGACTATTGAATTAACATATATTGATCTGCTAGAAAGATTATTGGTAAGGCTCCCAAGGAGTAAATGCAGTTAGTTTGTATTATACTTATTGATACATTATATCCTACTTTATCACATCACACCACCTTACATGTACTACTTTCCACTAAAACAATGAGAAAATTTTAAGAAGGGAGCCAAGATGGCTTTACATAGATGGCATTTTCTTAGGAAAGACACCAAGTTAAATTAAAATATGAACCCTTGAATGAGGAATCCATAGGCTACGTACATAAGGAATGCAATAGGTTTGGTGGGTACAACAATTCCCTAATCAAAATTACATTTTAGGCTCTTTGTCCCAGTGAAGTGTCGACAAATCAGGTATGTAGTAGTAGCTATGGAAATAACCATGCAAGTTTGGGTTCCTTTACAAATAAAAAATATCCCATAGATTGTCATCCGTATTGCGTTAACAAACACTAATTCAATCAATTTTTAAGGAAAAAAACAAAGTGCCTCAGGTTTGTTCCTTGATAAGGAGCAATAATCACCAATAACACAAACAAAAATGACAGCGTCAATTCCCTTGCTCCCAACAAATTAAGGTCATCAAACACTATATTGTTTTTTCATGCAATCAAATTCAATATACTATGCAGGAAATAATATTTTAGCTCATTCGTCTCAAATATATCGATGTTGTCAATTTCTAGACCAACTTCCTTCATTGTAACTAAGATTACAACAACGGAGCCAATTCTCATAATAACTAGATCAATACCAAAACAATAATATAAATAATATGACCAGAATCAATGTAAAAGAATCAATTTAGGGCAATTGAAATAAAATAATTTGATTCCAAAAAAAAAAGATTATTCAAATTTCAAACCTAAATACATCCAAAATAGACAAACCATTATACATAGCCACTATTTTCTCCATTTGGAAAACCATTATACATAGCCACTACTCTCTTCATTTGGAATACATCACTTACTTGGATTAAATTTAACGCGTGAGATTGCATCAACACTTTTACATAACAAACATATATTAAATACTCAACTTCGACTAATTCACAAGGCCAAAAAACTTATGATAATTAGGTAAGGTATTAAGTTGTAACTCTTTCATGATATTTAGAACCATGCTTAACATGTAATTGTGAAATAAATTATATACCAACAGTGGTGTTTCCACCCTTGTTAAATTAAAATTTAATTTTGGCCAGCATTCGGATGATGTGAAATAAATTATATACCAACGGTGGTGTTTCCACCCTTTTAAATTAAAATTTAATTTTGCCTAGCATTCGGATGAATTCCTTCTTCAATAGAAATCATGATGGGCTTCTCATCTCTAGTTTCGAGATCAACAATCTTGAGCACATCAGAGTTAAAAAACAATCAAGGCACCTATCAAGTTATCTACTCTTCAAACCACCACCCTAATTTGAAGTTTCTTTAAGACAAACTTTGACCTTGTTTGACACAATAACCCACGAATAACTCCATATAATATAAAATGACACGGAATTTGATTCAATCAAAATTTCCACCGTATTCTCTTATCAAGGATGTAATTTCTAGTGTTTCAGTATTATGATATTGACATAACTTTATTACAATATTTTTTATATAAAAATGATGATGATAATTGTAGAAATTGGTTATGAACAAAAATATTAAAAAATGATATATAAATGATGATGTTGTTTTTGAAAAATTGAATACTATATTTGTACTAAATTTATTTATTAATTTTGCAATGTATAAATAATAATAAATGTAGTCCATTTCTTTGCTTGTAGATACGAGAGATATTTTATTAAATAAAAAATTGATTATATTCGATATGAATGGAGTATGTTATATACAAAGTACAAATATTTATTTCATAATCTCAAGGTTTAGAGAACTCTTAGAACAATACTGTAATATTATGGGGTTGGTTTATAGACATTTGCACAACATAAAAATGTGAATGATTTTTTGTTATTTTTATTTGAGGGAACGTGATTGAAAAAGAAGCAATTTATATTTATTCTAACACAAGAAGATTGTCACTTGATATCTATAAAGGGTCATGTTGTTATTGGGAATTCACATGTATATTTCAAAATATTAAATAAACTTTGGAATATCTTTAAGGGTTCTTATGATACTAGAAACACATTGATTGTAGACAAATAAAAAAAACAACGTATTTGATTAGGGATATGACACACTTGGGGTGGTGGAATATATTAGTGGAAACTTAATAAGTTAAAAATGTGTGTCATATGCCATCCATACGTAAAAAAACAAAATGTTATAAATGTGACGATGTGCATGATACATACTCATTAGATCATTTGTGGCCATGTTTGTCATACTTTAATGGTGTCAATGATGTGAGATTTATTGTAATAAACTTGAAACTATGTTAAATAATGTAGGTAATTTTTTTTGTTAATATTTTCTATGTCTTACAGTGTTTTATATAATTAATAATATATTTTGAATTTTTTATATTTAGTTTTGTTTGATAAGTTTCGTAGTACTTTTGATCATTTTATAGTATTTCCATCCAGACAAATTTAATTAATGATTTTTTTTTTATAAGTATTGATTTGCAACTCCAATTGTTGAAATTCAATATATATGAATGTTATGTCTCAAATATTAGCCTTTATTATGTTGCAATATTTCTATCATAACCATAGTAGGATTTATAAAAAAACACAATAATGACAAATTCAATTACATAATTGTGCCCGATATTTAATAGATTGGGGAAATGTTTTGAAACATTGTATTTATGATTGTAGAGACACAATTCTTGTGGGAAACTTCAAGAAAAGTAATTTATGTGATGATGAAAATGTTCGACAACACAAGTATTCCAACAGAGGACGAACACCTTCAGTAACCACTCACACAACCAGATCAAAGATCAACACACCGATGTTTTGACGTGGTAAAACCCCTACAGGGAAACATCCACGCCCCAACCAACGCGACCACTTGGAGCAGTTTATTAATGCAAAAGAAAAAGATTATAGAGAGATTTTACAAGAGAGTTTCTCACAATCGATCATCGAAAAATGACCCTCCATGCTCTTTAAATAGAGATCATGGACCAATCGGGTGTTAATCCATGCATCAATGGTCGATAAGATCGAGGAGAGTATGAACCATCGGATCACTCTATGTCGGGGACATATCGTGACCGTCGGATTTCCTACCTACAAATGCATACTAATGAATACTAAAGAAACACACTTTTACCTAACGACACATTTAGACCAAGTAGATCTTAACTAACTCCTAAATTTCTAAATATCCTAACATCTCCCCTTAAGAACAACTTGGGATAGGATTGAAGGATTTACAATGTTGACACAATAGAAGAAGGAAGGAGACATTAGAGCCTATCCCCCCTTAATGACAACTTCCTGAACTCTTAACATAGATTGAAGTTTGGAAAATTCCGCTTATGTAAGAGACCTTGTGAAAATGTCTGCAACTTGATCTTATGTAGGGCAATAGAGCACTTCAATAACTTGATCATGAATGAGTTTTATGATGAAGTGCATGTGTAGCTCGATGTGTTTGTCACGCTGATGTTGAACTGGATCTTTGGCGAGCTTGATGGCACTATGATTGTCGCACCAAAGGTTGTTCGGATGTTGTTGTTGGAATCCAAACTCTCAAAGGATTTGTCAAAGCCACAAGGTTTCCTGACTTACATTTATTGTTGCTCGATACTCTGCTTTTGTTGAAGAAAGTGCAATAGCATGTTGTTTCTTACAAACCTAAGTGATAGTTCATGAACCAAGGCTGGAAACATAACCTGCAGTAGACTTTCGATCATCAGGGTCGTCGGCCCAATCTGAATCAGTGAAACCAACCAATAAAGGAGTCCCCCTGAACTGTAATGTATCATGAACTGAACTGTACCACGGACATAGCGAAGTATCCTTTTAGCTATTTTCCAATGGCTTTCATGGGGTGTTTGCATATAACGGGCAACAAGACCAACAACAAAGGAAAGATCAGGACGGGTATGAGTCAAGTATAAGAGGCTACCAACTAACTAACGGTACAGGGTGGCATCAACTTCAGGAGAAGTACAAGTGGCAATAAGCTTGACTCCGAACTGGAAGGGAGAAGGGGTTGGTTTACAATCGTCCATGTGAAAGCGACGAAGAAAATCACAAGCATAATTAGACTAGGAAAGAAAAATTCCTTCATTGGTTTGCAAAATTTGGAGGCCAATGAAATAGTGAAAAAAGCCTAAGTTTGTCATTTCAAATTTCTTCTTAAGGCTACTTTTCACATGGTTTAAACGTTTTGAGTCACTACCAGTAAGGATAAGGTCATCAACATAAAGGACAATGATAATGAGATGGCTTCCTACTTTCTTGGTATAAACATTAGGATCATAATGGAATCTAGAGAATCTGGTGTCAATAAGAAAGTTGTCCATTTTGGCATACCAATCTTGGGGAGCTTTCTTAAGACCATAAAGAGATTTCTCAAGGCAACAAACAAGGCTAGAGTCATTCTGGACATATCCAGGAGGTTGTTCCATGTAGATTTCTTCTTGCAAATCTCCGTGCAAGAAGACAGATTTAACATCCATTTGATGGACCTCCCATTTATGTAAGGCAGCAAGGGCAAGAACAAGGCAGATGGAATTCATTTTGGCTACAAGGGCAAATGTTTCATTATAGTCAATTCCTTCAACTTGGGAAAATCCTTTGGCAACTAACCGAGCCTTGTGTCTGTCAACACTTCCATCTGATGCATACTTAGTTATGTAGACCCATTTACATCTGACAAGTTTTCTTCCTTTTGGAAGAGGTACAAGATCCCAAGTATCATTTTCCATTAAAGAATGATACTCTTCATTCATTGTTGTATCCCAATCTGGATGACCTGAAGCTTCTACAAATGTCTCTGGATCATGAGTCTTTGAAACTTGAGCCAAAAGAGAAGAGGCTCGTAGGAACTATGAGCGTGTTCGACATTGATATGAAGGATCACCGACAAAATCACTAGCTGCTTCTCGTGTTGAACGGACCCATGTAGGATGCGGAGGAGCTGGTGCTGGTTCAGGTTCAAAGGACTCATCTGGAGGAGGGTGAGCAGGCGGAGGTGGATTTTCATCCTCACTGTCATCATCTGAAGAAGAAACCAGAATAGGAACAGAAGAAGGCACAAACATCGAAGATGGCTTGCAGGCCGAAGAAGACACAAACGTTGAAGATGGCTCACAAGCCGAAGAAAGCACAAATGTTGAAGATGGATCGCAGGCCGAACAAGGCACAATCACCGAATTAGGCTCGCAGGACACGAGATTTTCATCAAATTTAACATCTCTTCTAATAATAATTTCATTACAATGTGGTTGAAGAGGTCTATAACCTTTGACATCTTCAAAATAACCAACAAATATACACTTCTCAGTTTTAGGTTGCAATGCTTTCATTTTCTCATCAAGAATGTGAGCCCATGCTACACTGTCAAATACACGGAAGTGACTTACATCTGGTTTAATTTTAGTCCAAGCTTCTTTCAGTGTTATACTTTTAAGAGCCTTTATGGGAGTGTGATTTATTATGTAATTTGCACAGTTGATGGCTTATGCCCAATACTTTAGATTTCATCCCTTAGATTGGATCATACAATTAGTCATTTCTTTTAATGTGTGTTTCTTTCTCTCAACAACACCATTTTGTTATGGTGTATATGGAACAATGTGTTGCATTTGAATGCCCTGTGTAGTGCAATAACTTGTCAAATTATTGTTCACATATTCGCCTCCATTATATGTTCTTAACCTTTGAATTTGATGTCCAAATTGTTTTTCTACAAGGGCCTTGTAGGCCAAAAACTTGTCAAAAACCTCTCTATTAAGTTTTAATAAGTAAACACAAGTACTTCTGGAAAAGTCATCAATGAAAGTTAAGAAATACTTGCACCCAGAAAAAGAAGGAGAAGAAAGTGGACCACACAAATCATTGTGAACAAGTTGCAAAGGGCCTTGTTATCGCTCAGTTTGTAGGATAGGTCTAGTAGCTTAGAGGTAGGGCTCAAACTGGCGTAACAGGAGCTTCCCCACCCATTGTCACCTCGATGGGGAGCTCTTTCTATTCAGGGTGGCTAATCCCAAGGGAGACATCCCTAGTAATCTGGGGTTCTGAAAGGTCTTAAGGTTTGCGGATCAAGATAAGGGTTTCCTTTCACAGATTACTGCCAAATGGATAGT
>ML817815.1:66371-101258 GCA_009831015.1 Picea engelmannii | reverse complement strand
ATCTCTTGAACATTGTATAAGCTATTTATGATAAGGAAGTTTTTGCTGGATTTTCTTCCCCTAGAGGGTTTCCCAGGATAAATGCTGTGTCTCTTGTGGATGTGTATTTCTCAGTGATCTTGTTCTTATTATGCTCTTATCTTATGAAATGCAAAGAACTATAATATCAGCATAAAACATTAACACGACCCTTCCAACTCGAGACAATGTTCAAGCTAATCTCTTTTCTACATCGCATACAAAGCTTCGTTGACTTAGTGATTGGGCAAGACCGGTACCTGTACTTGGCCTATTGTTCTTCAAAGACCATTGCCCTCTCTACTCCTTCCGACTGGGCTTGAGGTTGGTTCGCAAGGATTTCAAATCTTTGAGTCTGTGGGCATTCAGATAGATGTCTCCCTCAGGTTTAGATACTCCTTGGACGCACCTAGCCACCTCCTACTGACTCAATAGGAGTTGAACAAGAACATGAAAGATGACATTTACAGGCAATTTATCTAGGTCACTTGGGTTAACCCTCCTGATGGGTTACGCCCAAAGATGGCCTTTTACACTAAGCACTTCTTGGAGCTTAGAGATAGGAACTGCCAGCTATGCCACCTACAGGAGGTTGAGACTGAGGAGCACTTCACCTTCCGCTACCCCATCTATTATGAGATTAGGGGGAGATTCCATTGCTTGTTTAGGGGGACTCAGACCCTCACTCACTTTTTCAGATATCCTAACCAAAGGTGCTTAGCTTTACACATAGAGGAGGCCCTCAGACTCCGAGCCCATATTCTTCACCTGCCTTCTAGACCAGACTCTATCAGATAGATCACTTCCTTCTTCACTGTGCTACCCTCGTGAAGGGGCACTAAGAGATAGATTGATACCAGCGCAACTCCAAACTCCAGATCAATGCAAACCCATGGTGTCTTCACTCGTCCCACAAGATTTCTCTGGATCAGATCCCTTCCTAGGAGAAGGATGGGATCCCCCAAGCCTCATCGGTGTATTACCTCTTCCAGACAACAACGCAGCAGACAATCCAAGCACCCCCCCAGTTCTCCCACTGGGCCTTTTACTATACTCAACTTCCTTCATTCGGCCTTAGATGGTAGGAGAGATAGGTCTATTCCATGACAGACCTATTTCATTACTTCTAGGCCATTTTGTTTTTGGGCCTTCTCGTCCTATACATCTCTTCAAAGCGGGTCTCCAGGCTTGAGGTCGAGGGTTAATGCCTCAACTTAGATCTCACTCTCTATTATATCTTACTTTACTTTACTTTTTACATTTTGGCTTTTTATAGGAGACCTTTTGGTACTCTCGTTTTGCTTTGTAATGACATCATTGTACTCAACAGTCCCCTTACCTACTTTTTTGGTCACTAGTCAGACATTAATAAAATTATCTTATCTTATCTTATCTAGCCTCATAATGCTAGTGATCCTCTACGGTTGTGAAATTTGGGGTGGAAGCATATCCTGGGAAACTTGAAGTAGAATTGGTCAAATCTGAAAGCAATTCACTACTTACAACTTCAAACTTAAAAACAATACACCCTACCGCATTCTGCTTGTGAAATGGAATGTCCCTCTTTAATTTTGAAGCCCTAAAACATTTATATTCTATACAAACACAAGTTCGATAAACTTGACCAAAATAGGCTTCCCATCATTGCCCTACAAACATGCCTAACCCATCTTCATCTAAAAAGAGGTTCTAAAAAGGACTTTCATAAATAGTTAAAACTTTGGGACATCCAAGATGACATAACTCTTTTCCATTGACGAAAACCAAAAATTGAAAATTGAAAATAAAGTGTAATTTCCTATGGAGCAAACACAAAAGAAAACTATACTATAATAAAAACACCATCAATAGCAAGCTTGATTATTCTTCCCACCCTAATAAGGTTGCAAACCTCAACAAAAAAGTGATCATTGCTAAACTAAGAACTAACTCGCATGAGCTACAGAGTGAAACCGATAGATGGAATCTTAGAGGAGATTGAAGATGAAGTGCATTTCCTTCAAAGATGACCTTTATATGACAATATTAGATGTGATTATACTAATATAAGTAACCACAACTTGGTTCATGAAATCCTAAACCAAGACAACCAAACTAAGCTTACAGATTTTATTGTGAAATTAAACTCACATCGAAACAACTATCTGAATAAATAATTTTACGATTTTAATTTGTTAGAATTTCTTGATCACTCTCTCTTTTCTAATTCCTATAAACCAAGTTGCTCCAAAGGACGTTAAAAGACATAATCAAAAAAATCATCATCATCATCAATATCACGATCACCCTGCACCTCATCTGCTTGCCTTCATCCTCCAAGCACGTCGCTATAGATGCCAAATCCACCAAAAGCAGCCCACAAACAATACCAAATCAATTCCAAGCCCGCTCTATATCAACTCACTTCACTGTAGCTCCACGATCTCCAAATGCTCACAAATGATCAATGAAAAGAGTGTGAGGCAAATGGTGGAGCATCACTATATAACCTCGGATTAGTGTTTAGGAGGTGTAGTTTTTTTTTTTTGGTTTTTTTTCTCTTTTGTTTTTCTTTTTTTTGGGCACATTAGTGTTGATGTTAGTGGTAGCATCAGAATGTATTTCCACATAGGTCTATGTGTATAGAAGTGTGGAAATCGTCCAAAGCCTTCTACTCTTGAATTTACTTTAATTAAATGAAGTATTAAAGTAAATTGTTTTTATTAATTAAGTATGTAATTAGTTAATTGAGTTATTTAAGAAACATGCTAAAAGTACTTAGCATGCAGCGTGTAATCTAAATCCCAAGTGTGTGAGAAGAAATCTCAACCGTAGATCACTTTTGAGATTAGAAATAGATTATAACTCACGATTATAAAAGCAAGGGTAGGGTGAAGGAGAAGACACATTCACATAGATAGAAAAGGAGGATCTTTGTTATTGTGGAGTCTCCAAGGTCAAACTCAGGAGTAGAGAAGGACCTTTGCTCGAGTGCTTGGATCACAAAGGACGGTGATGCAAGAGAACCAAGGATTACACTTGACAAACTCAAGGAGACTTGATACTTGAGAGCTCTGATCAAGAAAGACATTGATTCAAGGATCTTGGATAGGAAAGGAGAAGGACTTCCATCTAGAGATAAAGTCAAGGAGAAGAGAGAACAGAGGCTTACACAAGTGGGTTTCAGTCTGAGGAAGCCACAGGAGGGTATTGGATCATACGAAACTTGTCGTACAAGTTTTTCGTATAGATACGAGGTTCATGGTGTAGACAGTGGCGTATATACGCAATTCACAAGAAGGTGAATAGTGTATGCCTCGAAAAGCATGCCAAAATTGGTCGTACAGCAATTCAAACCTTGCCGGGTTATTTTGTAGTTGTATTTCTCTTAGTGGACCATTATCCTTATTATGGGAGCCCTGATTTTAGCATAATAAAATCATTCTCAGCATCGGCTTTCCCTCCGGGGTTTTTCAAAGGGTTTATACCCAAAAATTTTGGTGTTCTTATGAGTTTGATTTGGTTTCCTTATTTATGTTTTCGTTGCATGTTTAGTTGATTACTCAGTTATGCTTTTAGTAGATAAAGTGATTTTGTTTTGAGCTAATTGTCGGATGTTGAGTAGGGGAAATTTCAACATGGTATCAGAGCATACCAAGAGTTGACTTCAGGAATTTCAACATGGTATCAAAGCAAGGTTGCTCTGGGAGGAAACCAAGTGTTGAGGTGGGTGCTTGAAGGAATAAGCATAGATCCACGAGAGATCTTAGCAGATCTATAAACCAGCAAGCAAAAATCGAAGCACTGATTTTTGGGAAACAATAGTACAAAGGCAGTTTCAACAAGGTGGTTTGTTGAGCAATGGCAGGAGGTCAGGCAGTCAGTAAGGAGATCTCAGATAGGTGGAGAAGGACTTCCATCTAGAGATCTGAGCCACATGATAGCACATAGGAGCAGAGAAGGACTTTTGCTCATGTGTCTATGTCATCTACTTAGGAGCAAAGATGTACTTTTGAACAAGTGCTTGAGCCATGAAGGACAATGACTCAAGGGGATCTCGGATGGGTGAAGAAGGAATTTCATCCAGATATGAGGGGATGATAGATCTATTGGAGTCAATGACTCATAGATAGAGAAACGAAGGACTTTTGCTCACAGAGATTTTAGCACAGGGTGAAGAAGGAATTTTCATCTAGAGATCTAATCAGTCCAAAGGAGAAAGAGGCATAGTAGATATATCTGGTAGCATGGACAGATCTGGGCATCAGCGCAATTGCAGGTACAGGGTCGTACAACAGCTGTAGAGGTGCTCGGTTGCAGGTATTGGTTGTTTCTTAGTGGACAAAAAATACATACAGAATGAGATAGTAAGATCTCATAGAGTGGGTGGAGAAGGACTTTCATCCAAGTGTGTAGGGCAAGGTTCGAGGAAAGGAGCAAAGGAGATAGCAACTAGCAAGATCAAAGGACAAATCTTGAGGTAGGTTATTTGTTCCATTGTATTATTCCTCATGTGGACCATTATCCCAAGAAGGGAGCCTAGGATTTTTATTTTAATAAAATCAACTAGAGCTAGAAGCACAGGAGTTATTCAGCACGGAGGACTTAGGGACCCATGTGGAGCTTGGTGATGATGCCAAGTATGTAATGAAGGGGAAGGGAGTTCGTTAGAGGACCAAGATGTGCTTTGTGTACCAAAATTGAAGAAGAACTTACTTTGTGTTTCAGTTTTGGACGATGGGGGTTTTGCAGCTACTTTTCAAAGAGGGCAAGTACTCATATGTTCAAAGGGAGCTAGCCCTAACACAATAGTGGGCATTGGTGTAAGAAAGGGCAAATTATACAGGTTGCAGGGCCAACCTATAAGAAGATCCAAGAGGATCTTGGATCATGGATCAATGTCAGTCAGAGAGGATGAGGAGCAAGAGGCTTCAAAGGGTGAATAGTTGAAGGATGAGAAGAGTCCACAGACTTCAGTGTGGGGAGTAAACCTTCAAATGGGAAGAGGGAATTAGCCCCTTCCAGTTCTGTCATTGATGGATGCTCAGGAGCAGGAAGCTTCTAGGTGTTAAAATAGCAGCATAAGGAGACATTCTCCAATGAGAGGCCTTAATTGGCCACCCTGAAGCTAGCCAAGGAGATTTGGAGAATCAATCAGTCTTGTGAGTCATGGCAAGAGTCGAGTTGAACGTACAAACCTTGTGAGTCAGGACGAAGGACATGCTGCAAGAAACCTTGTGAGCCTTGTACAAAAGTCAAGGTAAAGTTTATTAAGAGTCAGGACGAACGTACAAGTCCTGTGAGCTAGACTGATGTGTGAGATGACCTCTTGGTCTTTGTTGTGATCTTCTAAAAGTTGGCCACTCTCAGTCTCACTTTTGCATATGACCAAGTAGGAGGGTCAAATGATCACATGTATATAAAGATCTTCCTCTAATTGATGTAATGAAGCAGTTATGAGCAGGTGAGGACCATGCAGGTTGAGAAAAGGACAAGATGTGCTTGCAAATGTGTACCTAGTCCTAGAGGCTAAGGTTAAAGTGTTAAAGGAGAATTAAAAGCCTAAAAACCTAAGTTATAATGTTATATTAAAGTGCAATTAAGTTGTTAAAAAAAGGGGAGGTCGAACTTTATGCCTAGGATATAACAACTTATGTGATGACCCCCTTGGTGCTTCTAGAAGATCGACTTAACCCAAGAAGATAAGAGGTCGACTTAACCCAAGAAGAGTTAATGCTTCTAGAAGTTTGACTAAGCCCAACAAAAAGATAAGATCTGGACACTTCTAGAAGGCTGGAAGAAACCATAAAAGGACAAAAGGACCATTCACTATACACAGTTCAGATCTACAGTATTCAAGTTCAAATCTACAGTATAAAAGCTCAGATCTACAGTATTCAAGCTCAGATCTACAGTATTCAAATTCAGATCTGTTCTATCTAAGTTCAGATATGCTCTATCTAAGTTCAAATCTGCTCTATTTAAGTTCAGATCTGCTCTATCTAAGTTCAAATCTACAGTATTCTCCAGATCTGCAAGTAGCACAAGTGTAAAAGTCTCTAGCCGTCCTCTCTATTTGTACTATAGCACCCTATTTAGGGTTTGTACCTGCAAGCTCATTAATCAATAAGAGGAAAGATCTTTGCTGGGGTTTTCTCCCTTATTCTAGATGCTGCTAGATGGCTGGAAAAAACCATAAAAGGACAAAAGGACCATTCACTATACACAGTTCAGATCTACAGTATTCAAGTTCAGATCTACAATATAAAAGCTCATATCTACAATATTCAAGTTCAGATCTACAGTATTCAAGTTCAGATCTACTCTATTTTCAAATCTGCTCTATCTAAGTGCAGATCTGCTCTATTTTCAGATCTGCTCTATCTAAGTTCAGATATGCTCTATTTAAGTTCAGATCTGCTCTATTTTCAAATATGCTCTATCTAAGTTCATATCTACAATATTCTCCAGATCTGCAAGCAGCACAAGTGTAAAAGTCTCTAGCCGTCCTCTCTATTTGTACTGTAGCACCCTATTCAGGCTTTGTACCTGCAAGCTCATTAATCAATAAGATCTTTGCTAGGGTTTTCTCCCTTATTGGGTTTCCCCAGGGTAAATCTTTGTGTTCTATTGTGATCTTGTTTATTACATTGCTCTCATGTCTATTCAATTATTCAGTATATTGTAGTTCAAAGGTTTAATGTATTGAAAAAGAAGTTAAGACCTCTTCTATATGAATCAAGCTTAAAATTTAACATGGTATCATAGCTTTGGGTGTAAAGAGCTCAGTTTTGCAACACTTGAGCCTACACAGATCCAGGAAGAAGCTTGATCCAGATTAGCGTAAAACAAGCTTCTAGAGATGGTGTCCTCTTCTATCTCAATCAGAGCTGAAGACAAGTTAGAGGGAGATTCAAACTTCAATGTTTGGAAGCTCAAGGTTATGAACATCATACAGGAACACGAGCTAGATCAGTTTGTAACTTCAGTTGTAGAAGAGCCTACTTCAAATGCAGGAAGAACAGCCTTTAGGAGGAACCAAGCAAAAGCAAAGAGGATAATCTTTGATTCAGTAAAGGATAGTATTATGCCAGTAATGACTCCTCTTATCACAGCAAAGGAATGCATGGATACTTTGATCAATATTTATGAGAAGAAGGCTCCTAGCCAGAAGAGAACCCTGAAACACAAGCTCAAATATTTGAAGATGGAAAAGGGAGAATCGGTTGCATCCTTCTGCTCAAAGATAGCTCAGATCTGTGATCAGTTATTGGTTACTGGAGTTAAAATAGATGATGATGACCTTGTCCAAGCCATCTTTGATGGGCTTCCTCCATCTTGGGAAGCCTTCCTCTCAAGCATAAGTGGCAGAGAGATTCAGCCTACCTTGGAACGCTTATGGCATGATTGCCTTCAAGAAGAAAGTCGAATGGCTACTAGAAGGGTTCCTCCCAAAGAATAACATCATGCCCTAGCTGCCAAGTTTAAGGGAAGGAAAAGATATTCCTCTCAAAAGGGCTTCCAAAAGAATTTTCAAAAGGAGAACGCCAAAGGAGCTTTCAAAGGTAAGGCTATTGATATTTCAAAAGTAAAGTGTTCTAATTGTAACAAAATGGGGCACTTTGCTAGAGATTGCAGGTCAAAGAAGAAAAGAAATTATAAGAAAGGGAAGCATCATGCTTCTACTGCTGAAGATGAAGAGTCTAAGAAAAGGCAAAAGGGGTCTCCTAGTGAAAAGGAGAAAAGAAAGGAATATCATTCAGTGTCAGCTCTATCAGGTTCATTGACTACTGGACAAGATACTTGGCTAGTGGATAGTGGCGCATCCAATCATATGACAGGGTACAAGGATATTCTCTCTGAGTTCAAGAAAAGGACTTTTTCAGATCAAGTAGAGCTTGGAGACGATAGAAGCTATGAGATCAAAGGAATTGGTTCTATCTCCTTTCAGTTAGAGTCTGGATCCATCTTTCATGTTGATGGGATCTTATATGTCCCAGGATTAAAGAAGAATCTCCTATCCGTAGCAACTCTTGAAGATAAAGGTTATATAGTAACCTTCATGGAGAGGAAAGTGTTACTTTGGCCTAAGGATGGTCAAATGAGTTCGGCAGAGATTATTGGGGTGCGAGAAGGAGGACGTTATAAAGTCCCAGGTTATTCTATACAAGCGCTTGCTCATGATACAACTAGCTCCAGCGAATTATGGCATAGAAGATCCGGCCACTTGCACTACAAAGCGCTTCCAGATCTACAATCAATGGTAAGTGGTATGCCTCCCATTCCTTCTGATAAAATTGAAGTATGCAAAGGTTGTTTGCTTGAAAAAGAATACAAAGAAGTCGTTTTCTAGCAGCAATAGTAGAGCTAAAGGAATCTTAGATCTTGTGCATTCTGGCATCTGTGGACCTATGTCATCTCTTTCATTAAGCGGTTTTCTATATTATGTAATCTTTATTGATGATTTTTCTAGAAAGTGTTGGATTTATTTTCTTAAGGCCAAAAGCGAAACCTTTGAGAAGTTTAAGGAATTTAAGGTACTTATAGAAAACCAGACAGGCAAACAGATCAGGATCCTAAGAACCGATAATGGGGGGGAGTTTGAGTCACATTATTTTGAAGACTTTTGTAAAGAATCGGGAATCAAAAGACAGTTGACATTGCCCTATAATCCTCAGCAAAATGGTGTTGCTGAGAGAAAGAATAGGACTATTTGTGAAGCAGCCAAAACCATGACGTTTGACCAAGATCTACCCAACTCTCTTTGGGCAGTTGGGCAGAAGCAACAGCTGCTGCAGTATATGTACAGAACAGGTGTCCTCATGCAATTCTGAAAATAAAACTCCCGAAGAAATACTTACAGGAATAAAACCAGAAGTTGGACATCTTAGAATATTCGGTTGCCTTGTCTACATACATGTACCTAAAGAAAAGAGAACCAAAATGGAACCGTCATGAAAGAAAGGGATCTTTGTAGGATACAGCGAAAATTCTAAAGCCTACAGAATTTACATTCTCCAGGTCAAAGACAAATAGAAGTAAGTCGAGATGTCACATTCCATGAAGAAGTTGCCTTCAAAAAGTCTAGAGAACTTCATATGGATACTGAAACCGAAAAGCTAGCTTCCCCTTCAGCCGAGAGTTCAAATTCAGATAGTCAGAGGGAGGAAACTCATGAAAGTTCAGTAGATGTTCCTCTGGAACCTGTTGAGACATTAGAAAGATCTCTTGAAGAACCTCCTGTCAAGTGAAAACCAGCTTGGTTCAAGGAAACCATGCAAGAAGCTGAAAATATTGCAGCCCCTAAAGGAACCTTCAGAGAAAGTAAAAGAACTCACAGGTATGGTGGATATGTTGCTTTGGTAAGTAACATTATTGATTCTGAACCGACTCTGTTTGAAGAAGCTGACAAATTACAGGTCTAGAAAGATGTTATGTTAGAAGAATATGCAGGTCCATTATGAAGAACAATGTTTGGGAAATAGTACCCAGACCAAAAGATAAATCAATTGTTTCCTCCAAATGGATATACAAGATAAAGCACGCAGTTGATGATAGTATTAAAAAGTACAAAGCCAGGTTTGTTGCCAGAGGTTTCTCGCAAAAGGAAGGTATAGACTACGATGAGACATTCGCTCCAGTGGCCAGGTATACTTCCATTCGAACAATCATTTCTTTGGCTTCTGTACTTGGTTGGAAACTGCATCAAATGGACGTAAAAACAGCTTTTCTAAATGGAAGAGTAGAACAGGAAGTCTTTGTGGAACAACCTAAAGGGTTTGTATTGCATAGTAGGGATTCTCATGTATGTAAGCTAAGAAAAGCGTTATATGGTCTTAAACAAGCTCCTAAAGTATGGTATGAAAAATTTGATGGCTTCCTGAAAGGCTTGGGTTTTCATAAAAGTTATGTTGATGCTAATTTGTATTTTAAGGTTACCAGGAACCAGCCTATTATATTAGTCCTTTATGTGGATGACCTCTTCCTTACATGAGATGAAGGTCTGATAGCTTGGTGTAAGAGGGAGCTCACCTCGGAATTTGAAATGAAAGATTTGGGGTTAATGCATTACTTCCTTGGTTTGGAAGTCTGGCAAAGACAGGATGAAATCTTCTTGGCACAAGAAAAGTGTACAGTAGATGTACTGAAAAGGTTTGGAATGATGCAATGCAAAGCTATGACAACCCCCATGATTACAAACTTAAGGAAGTTGCATAATTCAGACACACGATCAGACTTGGTAGATTCCACCATGTATAGACAGCTTATTGGATCACTCATGTATATGATTCAAACCAGGCCTGACATTTGCTATGCAGTCAGTGCATTGAGCCAGTTTATGGCTGAACCGAGACAGAGACATTGGGTGGCAGTTAAACACATTTTGAGATATCTCTGGGGGACCATTACTTGTGGTCTAAGGTATACATCCAGTGGTGGTATATTTTTGCATGGTTATGGAGATTCTCACTGGGCTGGAAACCCAGTGGACAGGAAAAGTACTCAGGCTACTGCTTCAGTCTAGGATCAGCTATGATTTCACGGTCAAGCCAGAAACAGGGATCTATTGCTTAGAGCACAGTCGAGGCTAAATATATTGCGGCTAGTGATGCGAACATGGAAGCAGTATGGCTCAGAAATTTGATTTCTGGGATATTCGATGACAGGCTAGAGACTACAGTTATACACAGTGATAATCAAAGCTACTTGAAACTTACAGAAAATCCGGTATTTCACGACAAGTCAAAGCATATTGACATGAGATACTATTATATCAGAGACATGGTCCAAAGAAAGATAATCAAACTATAGTACATAGCAACAAATGAGCAGGCAGCAGATATCCTGACCAAGCCATTGCCATTGAAACAGTTTGTGCACTTGAGAGGCAAGCTTGGAGTTGCAAAGAATGCCTCCCTCGCTGAGAGGCAGTGTTAAAAATAGCAGCATCAGGAGACATTCTCCAATGAGAGGCCTTAAGTGGCCACCCTAAAGCTAGCCAGGGAAATTTGGAGAATCAACCAGTCTTGTGAGTCATGGCAAGAGTCAAGGTGAACGTACAAAACTTGTGAGCCAGGACAAGAGTCAGGGCGAAGTACATGCTGCAAGAAACCTTGTGAGCCTTGTACAAAAGTCAAGGTAAAGTTTAGCAAGAGTCAGGACGAACGTACAAGTCCTGTGAGCTAGACTGATGTGTGAGACGACCTCCTGGTCTTTACTGTGATCTTCTAGGAGATGGCCACTCTTAGTCTCACTTTTGCATATGACCAAGTAGGAGGGTCAAATGATCACATGTATATAAAGATCTTCCTCTAATTGATGTAATGAAGTAGTTATGAGCAAGTGAGGACCATGCAGGTTGAGAAAAGGACAAGATGTGCTTGCAAATGTGTACCTAGTCCTAGAGGCTAAGGTTAAAGTGTTAATGGAGAATTAAAAGGCTAAAAGCCTAAGTTATAATGTTATATTAAAGTGCAATTAAGTTGTTAAAAGGAGGGGGAGTCGAACTTTATGCCTAGGATATAACAACTTAAGTGATGACCCCCTTGGTGCTTCTAGAAGATCAACTTAACACAAGAAGATAAGAGGTCGACTTAACCCAAGAAGAGTTAATGCTTCTAGAAGTTTGACTAAGCCCAACAAGACGATAAGATCTGAACGCTTCTAGAAGGCAGGAAGAAACCATAAAAGGACAAAAGGACCATTCACTATACACAGTTCAAATCTAGAGTATTCAAGTTTAGATCTACAGTATTCAAGCTCAGATCTACAGTATTCAAGTTCATCTCTGCTCTATTTTCAAATCTGCTCTATCTAAGTTTAGATTTCCTCTATCTAAGTTCAGATCTGCTCTATTTTCAAATCTGTGCTATCTAAGTTCAGATCTGCTCTATCTAAGTTCGGATCTGCTCTATTTTCAGATCTGCTCTATCTAAGTTCAAATCTGCTCTATTTTCAGATCTGCTTTATCTAAAGTTCAGATCTACAATATTCTCCAGATTTGCAAGCAGCACAAGTGTAAAAGTCTCTAGTCGTCCTCTCTATTTGTACTGTAGCACCCTATTTAGGGTTTGTACCTGCAAGCTCATTAATCAATAAGAGGAAAAATCTTTACTAGGGTTTTCTCCCTTATTAGGTTTCCCCAGGGTAAATCTCTGTATTCTATTGTGATCTTGTTTATTACGCTGCTCTCTTGTCTATTCAGTTCTTCAGTATATTGTAGTTTAAAGGTTTAATGTGTTGAAAAAGAAGTTAAAGATCTCTTCTATATGAATCAAGCTTAAAATTTAACACTAGGAGCACATTGAGGGAGAGCAGACCTTCAACAAAGTTTTCAAACTTCGTGGCATTAATATGTAGCATCATCAATTTCGAGACTTCTAGTATTCAAGGAGCAGCTAACCAACAGAGTTGGAGGAATGCTAGTATGCAGGTTGATGTGTGTGACATTGTGCCAGAGTCGGAGGCAGAACCAGTTCCAAGTGGCTCTTCAGGAAATACCTTCCTCGCTAAGAGGGAGTGTTGATGTTAGTGGCAGCATCAAGCATGTATTTCCGCACAGGTCTATGTGTCTAGACGTGTGGAAATTGTCCAAAGCCTTCTACTCTTGAATTTACTTTAATTAAAGGAATTACTAAAGTAAATTGTTTTTATTAATTAATTATGTAATTAGTTAATTGAGTTATTTAAGAAACATGCTAAAAGTACTTAGCATGCAGCATGTAATCTAAATCTCAAGTGAGTGTGAGAAGTAATCTCAACCGTAGATCACTTTTGAGATTAGAAATAGATTATAACTCACGATTATAAAAGCAAGGCTAGGGTGAAGGAGAAGACACATTCACACAGATAGCAAAGGAGGATCTTTGCTACTGTGGAGTCTCCAAGGTCACACTCAGGAGTAGAGAAGGACCTCTGCTCGAGTGCTTGGATCACGAAGGACGGTGATTCAAGAGGACCAAAGATTACACTTGACAGACACAAGGAGACTTGATACTTGAGAGCATGGATCAAGGACTTTGAATCAAGGAGATCTTGGATAGGGAAGGAGAAGGACTTCTATCCAGAGATCAAGTCAAGGAGAAGAGAGAACGGAGGCTTACGCAGGTGGGTTCCAGTTCGAGGAAGCCACAGGAGGGTGTCAAATCGTAAGGAACTTGACGTACAAGTTTTCAATAGGGATACGCGGTTTAGAGTGTAGAATTGGTCGTACAGCAAGTCAAACCTTGCCAAACCTTGCCAGATTAGTCTGCAGATGTATTTCTCTCAGTGGGCCATTATCCGTGTTATGGGAGCCCTGATTTTAGCATAATAAATCATTCTCAGTACTAGTTTTCCCTCCGGGGTTTTTCCAGGGGTTTATACCCAAAAAATTTGGTGTTCTTATGTGTTTGAATTGGTTTCCTTATTTATGCTTCCACTGCATGTTTAGTTGATTACTCAGTTGTGCATTTAGTAGATAAAGTGATTTTGTCTTGAGCTAATTGTCGAGTGTTGAGTATGAGAAATTTCAACATGGTATCAGAGCATACCAAGGGTTGACCTCAAGAATTTCAACAATAAGTGAACCTGGTTGGACCAGTTCAGGTAGGACCCAGATAATTCTTGACTGGATCAGCTGGTTGAGTCAACAAGCGGGCTAAAACCAGTTTGGTTCCTATTGAGGACCCAGTTATGAATATTTTATGTAGACCAATCTGGACCGACCAGTCTTGATAACATTGATCTGGATGGCAATCATGATGTAAAACTAGACAAGTGATCAGATGTTGAATATCGGACCCTGTGCAGAATAGCTAAGCTCAGCTGTAAGCATAGCATACTTACTTGTAAATCAAACTTGTTTTAATGCAGTTTTTATTAATTTACCAAAAAATAAAAACTCCACGATGTTCCATCTTTTGACTACAACTTACCAATCCCAAATTACTTTTTGTTTATTTTGAAGATAAAATTCTAAATAAAGCACAGGAAAACTACCAATGCTGATCATCTCAGCAATCCCCGCATCAAACAAGTACCACAAATCAAAATGAAATGCCACATAGCAAGCAGAAGATAAAACCCAACAATTTCTTCTCTAGACATTTATATTCTTAATCAGATGATAATTCAGTCGGAATATGAAGGTGTCCCATCACCATGACGCCAAAGTCAAACCCCGGAGTTCCAGAACACAGGAAAATTGTCAGTGCAGATTACTTCAGTAATCCCCAACATCTACTCTCCCAGAAAACAAGTACCCAACCACAAATATGAAACGCCGGCCAATAAGCCGTAAGACAAAACCCAAAAACTTATTTTCCAAGACATTCATATATTCAAATCAGATTTGTCATTTTATTCGGTATTTGAAGCTATCTCATCACCATTATAGGCCAAACCCATTTTATTTTTCCTTTTGATGGCTTTTTCACTGTAAATTAAAATCCCCAACCAATAATCAAACCCTAAAATAACTAAACCCTAAAATGCTGCAATGAATAAACGAAATTAAACAAGAAAATCTTTGAATTACCTGCACACGTCTTCTCCTTCGTCAATTTATAGATCAATACGGAAATTCCAAGCGCGTGAATGGCTTCCGCAGCTACAAATAAATTATCGTGATCATGAACCACTAACTTAAGGAAAAGCAACGAAACAATGCCTGTTATTACAGCCAGAAAACCCTTAATTTTGGGGGGCTGCCTTCTAACCCATGATGACAAAACATAGACGGGATTCTTCGATCTTCTCAGTGGACCCATGAAGCAACTGAGCTTGAACCCTCGACCTGTGATGGCTTGAATTCACAAKSGAAAGTCTGCGGATTGAARCTTGCGTTGTTCAAAAACGCAGTCGGCTTTGGCATAAAAAAAAATGACGAGGGATTTGTAAAAGTAAATTAAAATACTCTTCGATCTGTGATTTTCAGGGAAATGCGGGCCAAATCATGAGACAAATGTGAGAATTTATACTGTAGGGAGCATGAAAGTCCTCGCGAGATCGTGGCCGTTATTTCGTTGATTGGACGGCCGAGATTTCCACGTCATTGCTTGCCTCTAGATGGAGAGCTCGATTGGATCAAAGCGATGAGGAGAAATTTGTGTAGGAAACATGGCTCTAGTAATTAGCGAGTTCCGTTTGAGTCACGGCCGTTGTCAATATTAAAATCAGCGCAGATCTAATTTAAACTCGGATTTGTTAAATGCAGTTATAGATTTTTTTATTTTAAATAGATTTTTTTTTTATTATGTGTGGAAAGTGGTAAACTCTATTATAATTTAGTTTTTAATTGGTAGTGAAGATAGTTATTACTCAAACGACTAGGAATATCATTGATTCCGGAGGAACAAGTTTGATGTATTGTGCATGAGAGTTGGGAAATGTTTTTAACAGTGTTGTTGAAACCTACTCTTTGTGGTTGGGATTATGTCTAGTAAAGGAGATGGGAATCCAAAATCTTTTGGCATTGGAAGGTTCGATGCGCATAATTTGTGTTATGGAAAATAAAATAAAAAAGTGGGGAATAATGTCTTAAACTTCTTGAGAATTAGAATTCTAGCCTCTCGATTTGAAGAAATATCATTTCTTCATATCAAGCGTGATCTCAATAGCAAGTGAGACCATTGGGCAAAACTTGTCTCTCATTTAAATCCATAAACTTTGATTAAAAAATGGGGTGTTATCTTCCTTCCACATCCCCTAACAATGTTTGCAACCACTTGTTCACTTTTTTTTAGACTAAGTGTGGTAAGCAGACGTCATGGAGGACACAATCGATGAGCATTTACACTTGCACACTTGATTTACAGTTTGCCTCGAGCAAGTATTGAATTTTGCTTGTGTGGGCACGATAAGAAATCCCCCAATGGAGGTAAATCTTTGTGTCTTTTGTTTGGTCGGATGGTTCGTGTTTCATCTACGACAGGTCTTGGCTGAGGGTTCTCCAACAGTGGCTTTCTAGAAGCTCGGGATACATGGAGCCATCTCACTAGGGGCCAAGAGAATTTAGGGCGAAAGTCAAGTGGGATTTCTTATTATGCTGTCAGATATTTTGGTTTGGACTAACGACTCCCATGTTTCTCATTTTTTTGTTTTCCCTTCCTCTCATCTTGTAATTTCTGCAATAAATTGCATAAAAATTAGCATATACAAGGTTTAGTAAAATTGGTGTGGATCCTTTATCCAAATCGATATAGTTTGGAGTTGGGGGTAATAGTTTTTTATGGGCTTTCTATTTCTCTAAGTATAGTTATTCGACAGAAGAAATGGGGGACATTGATGATAGAGTTATTAAGAAAACCTTTCAGCGGCATGAAGAGTCGCTTCAAGTGATCACCCAAGCTTTTCATAGTCTCAGTGGAAAAATCTCAAAATTGGAGTGTGTTTTAACTTGGAAGGGAGCAAAAATATTGGAATTGTTTCAGCTTCATATTGGGAGGATAGATGTCTTAAAGATAGACTGTCAACAATTGCTCAATATGGTTACTTCCCGGCGTGTGGATTCTCTGTCTGGGGCTTCAAACAACCACGATTCTGTCAATTCCTTCATCTGGTCTCCAAAGAAGAATATCTAAGGGGGCATCCTCCAGAACCCATGGAAATTGAAGAACAAGGCATCATCTCCTATGTGGCAGGAAATGAGACTTAATTGGACACTCTACCTCAGTAATTCATGTATTTTCGTGCAATTGGGTTGCTCAATCAATTTGTTAAAATTGTTGTTAGCAAAAATGTATGAAAATCTAGCTTAGAACAATCAGATTTTGATCAAACAATTAATATAAACTCGATTTTGCAGAGAAACTCTACTAAAACTTTAAATACATTCTCCATAATTATATACACCTTTTTTATATAATAAAAATCATTTTATCTCTATTAAAAAACAAAATTATCACTTAATACTATATCCATGAATATTATTATTTAAAATAGCTTAACCATTTAAAATACCTTAAAATATCTACACCATTTAACTTGTTGATAATTTATAAGGAGATAAATATAATTTGTAAAAAGATAAATTTTCACTTTTACTATCCCTATATCTTAAACCGTGAATATTAAATCGTTAATGTATTTTTTCTTGTTATGTGGTTAATCTTCAAGGTATGTATTTGGAGTTAATGGTATGGGTAAGGAGCGACACTGCGAAAAAACACTTCATTCGATCAAATTTTTACGTATAAGAGAGTATTTGTACTCGCCACTCAATAGTTATTGTTCATCAACTTATCAATTTATTTCAATGGCTTAGGTATTTTGATCTCATAAATGACCTTTGAGTAGCCAAGAGAATATCATGGCGTTCTGTATTTGAGATCTGCATAATCACTCTTTGTTACCTTGAAGAGGATGCTAAAAAATGAGCTTAGATGAATTTTTAAACATTTTAATATTCAATGTATTGTTAAATTTTAATATAAATAAATGGTTAAAGAATTGTAAAATATTTTTTTAATAATATTAAAATTATAAATTTTTGATAAAATTTAAAAATAAAAATAAAGATGGATTGCTTTCAAGCTTCAAGCGGGGATAAATATAGATAATAAGGCTCAAAAGGTGGTATTGTGGGGCTTCAAAACTTGACTTAAAAAACTAGAGATTGGGTTTTGATCAAAGGGTAAGATCGATGTTTATACAATCAGTTTGGGTTCTAGTGCTTGGGTTACTGATGAATCTATGGAATATGGAAGCATATAAGGAATTAGGGAACAAAATTGGTAAGATTGTATGTAGGTTTTAAACCTTTACATTGTAGCAATGCACACATAAATTCTTTATAAAATAGAAAGAAAACAATAGCATTTACACATAGTACTAACAAATTTACCCTGGAAACCCTTGACAGGGAAAACCGAGAAAATGTTTAGAGTTGCACCTCTAACTCTCATTGTATTAACTTCACCATCTACAATACAATATATATGATGCAATGGCATCCAAAGCCCTAATCCGTCAACCTAGATTTGATTCCTTGATCAGACCCAAAAAAGATCGGGGGCTCCAGCCCCCCCTATGGCACCCCCTTGATGCAACATAGAGTCCATGGGCATAATAGTGCAAAAAATATAACACATACCCAACATTCTCCCACTTGTTGTTTTCTTTGCATACAAGGGACCCAAGGATTACATGATCGACAATTCAGGGCAACAATGCCCATTACTCCTCTAGACCAAGAGAAATTCTTAGTACTTACAGACTTCATCGATGAATCTACAATATTCTTCAAAGTTTCCACTTTCACTAGTAGCACCTTCTTGTCTTCAACCATGTCTCTCACAAAGTGATACTGCACATCAATGTGCTTTGTCTTAGAATGATAAGCAGGGTTCTTTGCCAAAAAGATTGCACTCTGACTATCACAATCTAACCTTACAACTTGTTGTACAAACCCAATACATGAACACAATCTCTATAACCATACAACTTCCTTACTCATGTGAGTGCCTATTGTGTATTCAACTTCTATAGTTGAGAGTGCAACTACATATTGTCTCTTGCTCATCCAACTGATTGCTCCTCCAAATAGGTTAAACACGTAACCATTTGTATATCTTTTGTGATCCAGATCTCCAACCTAGTTCGCATCAACAAATCCATGTATGTCCAACACTTTGTCTTCACCAGGTCTTTCTTGGTAGCAAATTCCATAATTTGCAGTGCCATGCAAATACCTAAAAACCCTCTTTATTATTGTCCAATGCTCCTTCCCTGGTTTTGACATGCTCAAAACTTCCATTGAATATGCAATTTCCAATCTAGTACATACCATTGCATACATCAAATTGCCAACAACACTAGCATAAGGAACATGAGACATGTCCTCTTCCTCTTCCTGTGTCTTGGGACATTGATATGCACATAACTTTACACCTACAGGGATAGGGACCTTGACTAATTTACATTCCTACATCTTAAACCTCTACAATATTATCTCAACATATTTCCTTTGATTCAACCAGAGTTTTCAATTTGCTCGTTCTCTTTTAATTTCCATGCCCAAAATAAAATTTGCGGCACAAATATCTTTCATATCAAATTTAGAAGATAATTGAGCTTTTACCTCCTTGATTATTTCCTTGGTGTTTCCAATCAACAACATATCATCAACATACAAAACCACATACATAAAATGATCACCAACTAATGTGAAATACACACAGTGATCAACTTTGCTCCTTGTGATCCCAAAATATAAGTATCAAACTTTTGATACCACATTCTTGGAAATCGTTTTGACCCATACATCGAATTTTCAGCTTGCAAACCAGCTCTTGCATTCCCTTCACTACAAAACCTTCTAGTTGTTTCATGTAGATTTCTTCTTCAAGATCCCCATGTAGGAATGATGTATTTACATCCATTCATTCCACTTCAAGATCAAAAGCAACAACAACACACAAAAGAAATCTAATATAAGTCAATTTAGCAATAGGAGTGATTTGGATTGGATCATTATACTATTTTTCATCTATCTCAATGCTTTCAGAGTGGAAAAAATTGGAGGAATCAGCTTGGAAGGTCATTTTAGTGGCAGGTCCAAGTTTGGAAAATTGGGGTATGGAACCTTTCGAAGCCATTTTGAGTGATTAAATGATGTTTCTTTGGGTTTTGGTGTTCAAAAATTTTGCTCACCCCCATGATGGTGTTCTAAACTCTAAGACCTTTCCAACGACGCAAACCATGCGTCAATTGGAGCTCTTATGCAAAATTTATTCCTCTTGCAAGTTGACCTATCGTGTTAACCACCATGGTACGAGGGGATGCCACATAAACCCTTGTTACTCATGCATATGGGGCTAGCCACGAGAGGACTTTCAAGAATAAATTAAAAGGTCCAAAACATTATCACAATTGAAGGTTGAGGAAGTCAAAACTCTAACCCTAGACGACTACTGGGCTATGTTAAATACCATGTCCCTAAGAGGAGAAGGGGTTCTATTCTATGTTATAGTATTTTGTTATGTAGCAGAGCAGAATAACTAGGAGTGGGAAATTAGAGAGCATAATAGAGGTGGTTAATGTTTTGTAGCAGCCTAATAGGACACAGGTCTTGAGTAACTCCATAGAGAGTGTCGTCTCCTTTATACTTGCATTATTTCCATACCAAAGAAAAGAGAGCAAGGCAACCTCACCTTCTAGATGGGTTTTCTTCTGTAAGGTTTTCCCAGAGATAATCTTTGTCTTATTTTGTGGATGGTGTGTGATTGTATTTTTATTGTTCTATATTTTCCGCATTTTATCTATTTCATGCATAAGCAAAAAATCATTAACTACATATTATGGAATCTAAAGGAATTAACCTTCACGATGTAGATTTTAGTTTTATTTATCATATTTGTTGTGAAGAACTGTTTTAGTGGAATATCCACGATAGTTTACGGATCAATGGAGAAAAAATGTCACCAAAATCAATTCCCTCTACCTAGGAATATCCCTTTGCTACTAGGCAAGCTTTATACTTCTCCACTTTACCTTCTACATTGAACTTCTTTTTAAACACCCATTTGCTACCAACAAGCTTTCTTCCAGCCAACAACTCAACTAGATCCCAAGCCTCATTTTTATCCAAGGTTGCCATTCCTTCAACCATGACCTTCTTCTAGAGTTTACCATCCTCTAAATCCACTCCTCCTTAACAATCTTGGGATCATCATCAGTAATAGATAAAGCAAAACTAGAGCGAAATCAAGTGGAGTATACCTTTCTGGTTGCCTTCTTTTCTGAACCGATCTCCTCAATACTGGAGTACGAGGTTCTTTTTCTTCTTTTTATTCATATTCTTATAAGTCATATTCTTCACCCTCCAACTCAAACTCTACTGTCTCTTATTCTTTTTCCTTTAGTAGGACTTCATGTTTGGGAACATATTTAACCTCTCCAAAGAAAACATCTCGACTGTAAATAATCTTCTTAGATACTGGGTTCCAAAGTTTATAGCTCTCTATACCATCTTTATAACCAACAAAGATACACTTTTCATATTTATTATCCAACTTAATCATGTTTTCCTTGGAACATGTACATAAGCATCACAACCAAAAAGTCTAAGATGTTCAAGAGAGGTTTTTTTAATGGTCCATGCCTCATATGGTGTTTTGTCCACCAGCGCTAATGAGGGTGATCTATTTACCAGATAACAAGTAGTACCCACTTCCTCAACCCATATTTCATGTCCTAACCCAGTGCCATTGAACATGCTCCTTGCTTTTTTCATTGGTGTGTTATTCATCCTTTCATCAACACCATTATGTTGAGGTGTGTATGTAGTAGTCTTTTGCCTTGCTATACTGCCCTTCTTACAAAATTCCCTGAATTCATTCCCGCATAACTCTCCACCATTATATGTCCTCATCACCTTTATTTTCTTCTCTATTTCATTCTCCATAAGAGCCTTAAACTCTTTAAATTTACCAAAGACCTTAGATTTGTTTAAGAGGAAATAAATCCATGTATTCCTTGAGAAATCATCAATGAATGAAACATAGTACACAGAGTTACCTAGTGATGGAACATGCATAGATCCAAACACATCACTATGTACTAACTTTAAGATTCCCTTTGCTCTTGTAGAACTAGATGAGAATCTTACCCCATTATGTTTACCATATATGCAATGTTCACATAAATCAAAAACCAATTGGCAATCAAACATACCTTCAACCATACCTTTACTGTGTAGTGCTAGAAGGCCCTTCTCTCCAATATGTCATAATTTTTTATGCCATAGCATTATCTTATATCCAGAGATGATAGGGATTTTTCCTTCTTCATTTCCACCCTCACGAACAACATAATTGTTACACCCATTACCAATGGTGCTTCCCAATAGCTTTGCAGAGTTTCATTTCGAAATCCCCTCATCAATACCATTGCTCCTCAAACCATTTTGTAGACCTTTCCTTTTCAAACACAATATGTACACCTGCATCATTAATCTTACTTACAAATATCATGTTTATAGCTAGCTTTGGAATGTGCAAAACCCCAGGGAGTGTTCTAATATTTCCATCCTTGAGAAACAACTTGAATTTTCCTCGTCTTGTGATTATGGCTATTGAGTCATCCCCTGGGAAAACATTGCTTCCATTCAACTTTTTGTATTCACAAAACCACTTTTTATGGGGAGTCATATGAAAAGAATCACTCACATGGATCAACCATACATCGTGATCTACATGTGTGCTTGAAGAACCCAAGCACACATCCCCTCCTTCCTTTGAGGAGGTCTTCCCTTATGTGGAAGGAACATCATCAGATCCATTCCCTCTCTTGACACTGTTAGATCTACAATCCTTGTTGCAATGCCCAATTTTACCACATTTATAGCATTTCCTTGTGGATTTTCCTTGATATTTAGATCTACCTCTAGATTTAAATTCCCCACTTGAGGACGTATTTTTATTTCTATCCAAGGAATGTCCTCTTACAAACAAGGCATTTGTGCTTTAAATATCCATGGTTTTCCTCATAATTTCGTTCAATAACAAGAATGAAACTACATCATCAAATTTTAATGCAGTTACATTACTCCCGATAGCTACAACCATACTATCCCATGACTCTAGCAAAAAACAAAGTAAACTAATGCACTTATCTTCATCAGAAATTTTAATGTCAACATACAACAACTGACTTACCACAATATTGAAGGCATTTAGATGCTTTGTCACAAAATATCCATCATTCATCCTCAGGAAGTACAACTTCTTCTACAGGAAAAGTTTGTTTACCAAGGACTCAGACTGATACAAAGCACCTAACTTGTCCCATAACGCCTTGGCTAGAGCTTCTCCCGAGACATTCAATAACATTGAATCTGAAAGACACAATCATATTGTGCTCTTTTCCTTCCTATCCAACTTCTTCGAATCTTTTGTCGACATACCCGTAGGTGCAATACCAAATCCACAACAACCCATTGTTCTTTATCTACCAAAAGATCTTCCATCTTCAACTTCTAATTAAGCTCAAAGCTTTTCCCATTAAATTTTTTGATCTTGATTTTAGAACTGATCGCCATTTTATTTCACCACAAGAATCACCATTGCAGAGCTCCCACTGGATCTAGGTTTATCACAAGCCTAAGATAATTGAACCCTTAGCAATGAAGGCATATGCACGAAGTCAATAATTGCCTTGATACCAAATGCAGGTTTTAAACCTTTATAATATAGAAATGTACACATAGATTCTTTATAAAACAAAAAGAAAACAATAACATTCACACACAATACTAAAAATTTTACGCTAGAAACCCTTAACTAGGAAAACCATAAAAAAGTTTAGAGCCACACCTTTAACTCTCATTATATTAACTTCACCATTTATGATACAATATATATAATTCCATGGAATATAAAGCCTTGATCTGTTAACCCAAATTAGATTCCTTAACAAATTATATTACAATGGGTTGAAAAATTGCCCCAAAACAGACAAAAAAGGACCCAAAAAAGGGGGGGAGGAACCCCCGGACCTCGAACAGGGGGGCCTATCGGCCCCCCCTGTGACTACCCCAATGCAACAACACATACCCAACATCACAAGTTCAAACATATTGATATGATATATTATTCTTCCACACTAATACTTGCTCCATCGTAACTTCACTCCAATGATAAACCATATGATGAAAGTACTGATAATAAGAAACGCCAAGAAGAGATAACCAAGGTTTCATTTCCATGGTGGTAATGCATCCGCGTGCATGTGAACTGATGCTCCTTACATAAATCAACCATAATTGTTAAAATTACATAAAATCATAAAAAATAGGAAAATTAAAGTAGAAGAAAAAGACAAATGATTTACAACTAACTAGCATTTCACACAAGTCGCATGTTGGTGTTTCATCCTGACATAATGGCTCCCAATAAGCAAATGAATTTTGAACATTGCTCCTATAGGACTCCCACAACAATGTTATTTGGGCAACTCCCCTTCCACAATACAAATGATCCTAAATGCATTTTGCAACTCCCCTTCCACAATCTGAATGATCCTAAATGCCTTATGTCACTACCCTTCCATAATCTAAATGATCCTAAATTGCTTCTCCGACTCCCCTTCCACGATCTAAATGATTCCAAATGCCTTATGCAACTCCCCTTCCACAATCCAAATTATCCTAAGTGCCTTCTACGACTATGCTTCCACGGTCTAAACGATCTTACCTTCTATGGCTCCCCTTCCACAATCCGAATGATCCTAAACACCTTCTACATCTCCACTTCCACACAATATGAATGATCCTAAACCCCTTTTATAGCCCCCTTCCCCCACAATTTGAATGCTCCTAAACCCCTTATGTTTCAAAAACTTAAAACCCTTCACGTGGGCCGCTATTTAAAATAGCCTTCCCAACATGTGTGAACATATTAGTCTGGATAATTGATTAGTGCAAAACCAACAATGAACAAAATTGTTATCATGAATAGAAGGATTCAGAGATGGAGATTATCATTTTACCGATGGAAAACATGAGCATATAAAGGGATAAAGAATGAAGAAGCCTGAAAAGAAAGATATAGAAATGACACCAATTTAAAGCATGAATCTAACCATGGTTACCAGAGCAAGGTAGGTTGAGAACAATTCATGTAGCGTCAGGATTGGGGTGGCTTGAGATGCCACATGTCATAGGTTGTTTGCCACACCGATAATTTGTGATATGCAAAATGAGACCTCTAGTTATTTCTTTGTAAATTTTTTAATTTGAATTTGGCTAAGATAGTGTCACAAACTTTAGTTTATGGCATGGCAAATAGGACATGTTATATTTCCTTGTATATATTTAATTGTAAATTTACATTTTGCAAATGCATTATAATTTCCTTTAAAAATTGGCAAATTTATGTCTGGACAAATTATCATTAAATTAAATTGATAATTAATAGAAATTTTGTTTTATTTAACAGTGAGTCAAATTCACCCACACTTACACCTAACCCTCTTTTTTTATTTTGTAGAAGGTATGTAAAAAATGATAGATTTTGACCAAAACTTGGTTTTCCTAAACCATTGGTTTTGGGAAAGCATTTCTTGTCCAATTGTGCTTCAAAACAAGATGTTTATCATTGTCTTTACAATGATCTTTCACTTTGTAATTGGTCGGGGTCAACTTACAAACAATTGGTCGGTGCATCATATGTGTTACCCCCTCTCACCTACGGGTAACTAGAGGATATCATTCTTCATGGTTCGCATTGAAGACAATGGTTCCAAAGATGATGACCAACATTCTCCAAAGACATCAGCCCCTTAGATGACTCTTACTCGTCATTGCTCAACTCATTCACTTGATCAACATACTCATCCAATGAAGTTGGTCCAACACACACGAGGTACATTAGCCATTGTCTCATGTGAAGTGTTTACATTTAATGTATTAGGAATTTCAGTAAGGATCATAGGTTGAAGTCAGATAATGAATTATGATTCTTTGAAGTTATGCTCTTTGCCTTGTTTCACCTTGGTGGCCATCGTATGTATTCTAGTCAAGTATTGTCACTCTCGGGGAAAACGAGTACTACTGGGAAGCCTTAATGAGGGTAACATACCCATGCCCTTCCATACTTAACATTTTCCATCTATTTTCTTCTTGTTGTCTTATTTTTTGGGATTGGTTGTTACATGTATCCAAAAAAGGTTTGTACTTCATCCTCCTATGAGAACAAGGGGCTTGGATGCCCGAGGTTGATGGAACTGTAAAAGAATAAAAAGAGCATGTTATAAATTTAAAAGACAAAAGAAAAATAAAAGGGATATGAATGATAAATCAAAATCCTCTTAAGCTTTAGCTCTACCCCCTCGCTATGAGGCCATCACCCCAAGTCCAAATGCAATGAATGCATATCTAAAGAAAGGACTTAATTGAATTATCTTGAACCCTGATGCAAAGAAATGCATAAACCTAAAAAAGGGGCTTGTAAAGCAAATCAATGAATATCAAAAGGCAAGACAAGGGGTGGAAAGAAATAGTGTCGAGGAAAGGGTAACTCAATGCATGAAGCGCTCCCTCTACAAAGGTGTTAATGGAGATTAACATTATATGTGGTCATGCATGTCAAAGACACCATGCCCATCCCATATCATACCATTATTTCACACTTACACCTTGATGGGTTGATTGGAAAATACTCCTCTACTTGGGTATTGACACACCTAATAGGGTTTTATGATGGTCCTTCCATACATAAACTTGGAAAATTGCATAAAGTCATAAGATAATGTGAAGTTTCAAGAAGATACCTAATGTGATCTACTTATGTGGCTTTTACATTAAATATGACCCACTTTTTATGTTATAATGACTCTTGTATGCATGATGGGTGGTCTCACTTGGTTCCTTGAGCCCATGCTTGATGATGTTGCATACTTAGACATGGTCCTTTAAAGGATATTGATGATGCTTCTCCCACATTTCATGGATGATGTTACACACCCTTTAGAGGGCACTGGACTTAATGATGGATGTTGGAGCTTTGATTATGAGTGTTGGACCATATGATTACTTGACACACTTCTTTATACTCTCCATCACACATTGGACCATGGATGTTTCACCTTGGAGCTAGGATGACACACATATGATCTTGATGTGTCACTTGGAGAGAGCATGGAGCCCCTTTGATGACATTACACCCCTTGAGGACATTGAGACTTGGCTTGACAATGTAGCACTTGATGATGATAGCACACCCCTTTGGAGAGGTCATGGAGCCCTTTCCCTTGATGATGTCATGATTTTGGTGGAGGAAGTTGCACATATGATGGGACATTGCACTTGATGATGATGTGACACTTGTTTGAGCCGACTTAGCACATTTGATGATGAGGTAGCACCTTTTGATGAGAAGACATGACCTTTTAATGAGGCGACATGACTTTTTGATGATGGATTGCACCTTTCGGGGAGAGACATGGCCTTTGGAGCATTCACACCCCATTTTGGAGACCATGTCACCTTTACGAGCCCTCTACACTCACACTTGTGGCATTTATGAAGGGGAGTTTCATGTTTTAGCATTGTATATTCATTTTAAAGGCATTTTTGGGGGTCGACACTAGACTTATCCACCTTGTATCATGGATTTGTTATGTTTCATGAGATTTTAGAGGATATTAGCTCATTTAGGGGTAAAGCACTTTGTTTCCTCGTATAAATAGAGGAAGTGCTCTCTCATCTGTATCATTGCTACTTGTGGAGGATGACTACTACTTGTCTACTTTTATGTTTCTCTTTTATTAGGGGTAAAACACTTTGTTTCCTCATATAAATAGAGGAAACATCTTGTCATTTGTATCATTGCTATGTGTGGAGGATGACTACTACTTGTATACTTCTATGTTTCTCTTTTGGCTATGGATGAATGGCTTATGCAACCTATTGGATGGGTGATTTATGGATGCTTTCTCAAGTTTGATGGATTATTCATGGTTAGGGTTTTATGGATGAGCATTGATTTACCTAGTAAGTGTTATTTCTAAATCTTTGTGGATTTGTTTATTGGATGTATGGAGTGTGAATGTGCTTATGAAGTGGTGAAAGTGCATTTTTCCCTTGTTTTTTATTAAATAGATCCTATCTTGCAAACCCTGGGAAGGTTTCTAGTGGAGAACCTTCCATTGATGTTGTTTTTTTTAAGTTTGTTAAGGGACATAGGAGGATTTTCTTAGGTTGGTAGTGGACAACACTAGTTATCATCTTATAGGATAGTCTCTTAAGATAAGTAGTGGACAAACTTAGGGTTTATCCAAGATCCATGCTTCACCTTTTTTCAAGAGAGTCCATGGTTTGACTCCATAAGCACCCCCCCCAAAAAAAATAATAATAATAGGCACTAGTTTTAACTCCCATTAGTCAATCCTCAAAATCAAAATCTACCATTTATTTTATTGTTTTAGGGTTAGTAGCAATTATTCTTCAATTTTCAACCACAATTAGGATAGACATCTAGGGTTTAGTTGGCATTTTATACTCAAAAATATATCTTATTGTAATTTATTACATTGCTAATTGAATTTTCATCCCTCTAGGGCTCAACGTCTTTCATTGTTAGGGTTTTTATGTGCCCTTTTTATTTCATAAAATAAATGTTCATAAAACCCTAGCTTAACTTGCATTTTCATCCCTAGTTTTATTGCATGTTTACTTGTTTAAAGGGTTGATTTCTTGCTGTTATTTTAACTTGATATATTGTTGAAGACTATCATCATTCCCACAAGTTTTGTGAAACCATATCTTTTTATATTTTTTGTAGTGTTTGAGGTACCCTCTTGGCCTATTGTAACTTGTTAAATATCACAAATTGTCTTGGGTACTTCTCACACACAAATCTAGAAATTGCTTGATTGAACCACCTTATACTCACCTTAAAAACTTTGATTTAGTGGTGGCCTATTTGAGCAACTAATATAGGAGGCCGTAGACTTGATCCCATATTACCATAGGATTCTTTGAGATTACTATGGAAGCCTCCCTTGTGTTGGATTTCATCCTCGACTAAAATGAGGGAGGTGATTACTATGGTGACAATGGTTACACTTCCATGTTACACTTATCTTAGCCGTTGTGAAAGGCTTTGCACAAAGGTGCTACTTTTTGTGATAACTTTTTTGGCGTTGTTGTCGGGGGGAATTAAATTATTCTCCTTGGAAATATAAAGTCTATGCTTCAACCAAATTTTGATGATCTTACATCAAAACCTTATCTAGTGTACTCATCAAGTAACTCCACATCAAGAGAACCTAAGTGTTGAAAACCATACCAAGGTCTATAAAAGATTTGATAACCATACCAAGGCCTATAAAAGGAAACCTCATCATAACTCTCTATTAGTAAAGTCCTTATTTGGCCAAAGATTTCCTTTATCTCTAGTGGATTTGCAACCATGGGTTTCCAATGCCTTCAAGCCTTTAGACACGTCTAGAATCTGAGAATTTTTGCATGATATGTCCGGGAAGTTTGATAAACGGTTGCCTAGATTTCCTAGTAACAATGTCATCACCATTGAAGAGCATTTGGATGCTTTCTATTCAACTTTTGAAACTCATCCACTTAATAACGATCATGAAGATGTAGCCATGAAGATTTTTGCTGCCTCTCTAGTGGAAAATGCAAGAAAATCGTATAATAACCTCCTTGATAAGAGTATTAAGACCTGAAAAAAAATTCATGATACCTTTGTGAATAGGTGGGGAACTAAAAAGAGATGATAGGTCATTGTTGGCACAATTTAATGAGATGAAAAAGAAGGAAAATGAGTCAGTAAAGAAATTTGATACAAGATTTGACAACTTACTAAAACAAGTACCTAATGACATTTGTCCAAAAGATGGTGCTATCCTTTTCCAATATACAAATGCCTTTGAAGGGAAAACTGTATTGATGCTTAGGGATGAGTTCCCAAAGAATCTTGTAGAAGCACAAGAATTGACTACTAAGATTGAAGAAAACCTCTTGGATTCTAATGTAGAACCTTTTCATGCTCCTCGTGCCAAAGTTAAGACCAAGTCTAGAACTATGAACAACGTTGAGCCTACCAAAGACCTTGTGATGCTTGTAGCCTAGGAGTTTGACCAATTGATAGTTGATATTTTTCAAACTGAAACTCTCCTTATGAATAAAGTGACCAACCTAGAAAGGGAGAGGGCTCGATATCAAAGTTTCCCTCCTATACCTCAATACAACAACAATCAATAACAAAGAGGAAACCATGGATGGAAGCCTAGGTCCCTTATTGAGCAAAAGGTTCCTAATACTCTTGCACCTTCTGATATGATTAATCAAGAAGCTATACATTTGTGCTTACCTTGTAGTGATTCACATTGGGAATATGAATATCCTAAACTTCATGATAATGATGATGATGAGGATCCTAGTAATTGTGAACGCATGAACTTTATTGGAGAGTTGGACCTCATTTATGCCATGTCCTCCCAAGAAGTCTATAATGTCACTGTAGAACAACTCAAACAAATCAAACGAAAGGATGCCAGGATAGTTAGATTGGAAATTTTGAATCAAATGGACGAAGAATCTAGGGAAAATCTTAGGAAGAAGGAGTATCTAAAATATACTAGAAGAAATAAAGCACATGAGGCATCTCAACCTAGTGATCCCCAACTTCCTTGTAAATGGAAAAGATACCCTTTGCCATAGGATACTAATGTTGCTCCTCCACCAACTTAACACAAGAATGATGATATGTATTTAAATATTGATATGACTAGTGTATTGGCAAAGATTAACATACCCATTCCTTTGATCCGAGAATTTATGTGAAATCTTTCTCTACAAAAATCCTACAATAAGGATCTTTTACTGACGCATAATCGCATGTGAACATGAGAAAATTATCATTAAGCATTGCATATAAACGTGAGAAAGTTGTCATAATTATGTGCATATGTGTAATTTAATCTCTACTTATTTAAGTGAGAATGGAAACAAAACTCACTCATATAACTTGACACTGATGTGTAAACGAAGTTCACCATACTCTATTGGCTACATCTCTGGATCTGCTTGGAATACGAATCACTTTATTGTCCTTCTATAGCAGAGTTGAAACCTTCTCACAAAATGTGGTACATACTCCTTACAGGGCGAATATCCCAGAGAAGCCTTTTCTTGTACAAAGAGAACTTAAGGCTCTCACATAAGTGGCATTTCTTCAGACACCAGAAGGACTACATTCATTTCCATGCATAACTCTCTCAAAGGGGCCTTAAGGGGATTCCCCACAATGCTTACATAAGAAATTTATATAGTTTCCTTCTCTCCATAATTCAAGGAGACAAGATCCACAATTTTAGGATCTAATAACAACTCAAGGAAAAAAATGAGAAAGCATTTCAACCAACCTTAACTTCCCCTTGAGATTAGGAAACCACTTGTGATAAAATGAGGAAGAATCTCAGACCAACTCATGAGACTCCTAACTTCCCCTTAAGATTAGGAAACTGATTTGTGAGGTGGGATTCTCACATAAAACTAATTTCCCCTTAAAACTAGGAAACTAATTTGTGAGTTGGATTCTCTCACTAAATTGTAATTTCCTCTTTACAAATTAAATGAAAAATACATGAGCACATTATGCTAAAAAATATTAATCATTTTTACAATATGAAGCATTAAACATTCCTTTTAAACTTTGTCACCTATCATCGATCATCATTCTAATGATCTTCTCCATGGTGTGAAAAGTAACGAATCCTTGTGTGGAGATCCTCCTGGATCACCCTCTTACTAAAATAAGGAAGTTTCCTTTTTTGAGGGATAAGGTCAAGAAATTCCTAAGTATCCAAGATGAATATGAGGATCCTCCCATAGTATTAAAAGATATGCATTATGATCGTATAAATGGAGGACATGCACCTTTTTTCATCTCTTTGGTAGTAAATTTTTGATTAATTGGGTTGGTTGTCATTGATGTCAACCCTTGAAGAAAGTCTGGTAGCGAATTCTGGTAGCACAAAGGTTAGGGTAATGGACCCAAGTTTGTTTGATGGTTAATGTTATGAGTTTTGATATATTTGCAGGTAAAACTATTCTAGATGGATAGTACATGTCATGCCATTTCCGGTGGTATGTGGAATGTCACATAACTCCTCACGGTTAGAGAGTTATGGCCATGTGAAGTTGGGGAACCCTCATGAGTCACCTAGAAGCCCCAAAAGGTCAAAGTAGTCAAAGTTTTTGCAAATAAAAAATTATTTAAATAATAAATTGAAGCGATGAGTGTATTATAAGTCAAAGATGATGCAAAAAATAATAAAGTTAATGGAGAACTTACTAATTATGGAAAGTGGTTAAGTTAAGTGGACAAGTGGTTATAAGTAGGTTAACCCTAAAATAAGGAAAGTGAGTTAAGATGGTTAAAAGGTAACCCCTTGAGGATGCTACATGAAAGTATAAATAAAAGGCAAGGCTCTCTCATTTAATCACACTTGAATATCTATTTTTGTGAAAGGTTATTTGTGCAGGTATTATTGATAGAGAAAAATTGCAGCAGAAAAAGTGTGACAGGAAAAGTGCGGCAGCAAAACTGCGACATAAAAAGTGCGGCAGGAAAACTGAGAAAGAAAAAGTGTGGCAGGAAAAGTGCAACAGAAAAACCGTAGTAGGAAAAGTGCGGCAGAAAAACCGCAGAAGAAAAAATGCAACAGAAAAATCGCAGCAATGGATTCGCAACATCAAAACCGTGGCAACAAAACATTACAAGAAAAAAAAAAGGTATGGTTCTCATATGTGTAGTGTTGAATTTATGAATCAAGTTGAGGGTTTTCCTTGTAAATATGTTGGATGCCCTCTTGGGAGTTTATGGCTTGTTGTAGAGTTGATCTGAGGCAGATCTACTGAAGTTTAATATTGGTTCATGGATGAGGGCTTTTGGTTGAGGTATGTTGCTAAAGTTTTTGGTACAGATATAGGTTGTATAACATTGAGGTTCTAGCACATGGTTTGAGGTACAAACTTGTGGTACAGTGTTTGAGGTATATGTGATCAGATCAGATTTGGATGATGAAATTGATGAGAGCTTCTGCTTGAGGTACATGTTGGGTACATCGTTAAGACAAGTAGCTTATGAGTTGGCACATACATGAGGTGTATAGTTGATGATGTTGGTACATCTTGATGAGTCATAGTTTATGTGTATTTGATGCATCATCGGTACATATTTGGTGTATGGTTGATGCACTCGTTGATGGTACAGGTTGAGGTACATATTGGTGCATGGTTGATGCACTCGTTGATGGTACAGGTTGAGGTACAGGTTGGTGCATGGTTGATGCACTTATTTATGGTACATGTTGATTACAGGTTGTTTGGTACAGGTTATTATAGGTTGGTTGGATACAGGTCAGTGGTACAGGTTGTTATAGTGGTATATCTCATGGTGATAGTGTGACAATGGTTCCATCATTCTACTTCTACGTTAGGGTAGTTGGACGAGGCAATGACAAGTGGTTGTAGCCGAAGAACTAGGGGGTTGTAGCTTCCTTCTGGTTGTAGCCAGAGAATTGGGGAGTTGGAGCTTCCCTCAGGTTGTAGCCTGAGAAACTAGGGGGTTGGAACCTCCTTCCAATTGCAACTGGAAAACAGAGGAAGTTGGTGCTTCCAATGAATGTAATTCTTAAAGACATATAAGAAAAAACATTATGTGGTTTTCTCCCGCTTTGGGTTTCCATGTAAAAACATTGGTGTACTGTGTATGTGTATGATTTCTCATTTGTTCATTTACTCTGCAATTATTGGATGATAATGATACATTGATATAACACTTGCTTTATATGGTTAAAAATGATTAAATTGCTCTATTATTGATTCAACCCCCTCTTAGTAATCCAACAATTGGTTTCAGAGTCAGTTCCTTTAGGAAACAATTTAACCATTGGAAGGAGATCATGGATTATTCTGATAATGGACTACCAAAGTTTAATGGTCATAATGGTTTTAAGTATAAGATGTGGAGCAGAAGGATGAAAGTATTTTTACAGGTACATGGACATTATATTTGGCTATCAATTGTTACAGGATATGATAGTTCAAAAAGGGCAAAGATTGCAGCCAAGAAGGAATTGAAGAACAATAACAAAATAGCAATGGATTTCATCTAGGAAGGATTACCTAATCCGGTAAGAGAAAAGGTTGGTAAATGTTCATTAGCTAAATAACTTTGGGATAAGTTACATGATATATATTCTTCACCCATCACAGATTCAAAAAATGCCAAAGAAGATGTAGATATAGATCAAGAAGAATTATGTTCACCATGTCAAACAGATTTAGAAGATGAAGATTACATAATTACCGTAGGTATGTTGTTTTGTTTTAATTGTGAAAAATGTAGACATCTTGAAATAGAATGCCATGAAGGAAATGAGACAAAAAAACTAATTGAAAAGGAAGAAAATTATGAAGCATAATTTATTAGTGCTTTAGATTAACTAAGAGAAGAAAACAAGTCACTCAAGAAAGAATTGATGAAACAAAAGGAAAGTGTTCACATTTTTTAAGAAGCCCAACAGGTCATCAAGAACTTAAGAACTAAGATAGAAGAAGCCAGAAAGATCGAAGAAAACCTTGAATATCAAAAGCAGTATTTGGAAGCCAACATAGAAGCACATAAGGAAGAAGCAGAAATGAGAGAGAATATATTGATAGATTATCTTAAGGAAAGAACTAACGATCTAAACTAACTTGAGGCAGAGTTTGGTCAAGAAAAGAAAGGACTTGAAGAAGAAATAATCACATTAAAAATTCAGCTTGAAGAAGCGAAAAGAACAGAAGAAGTCACGAAGTCTCAGATAATGAAGAAATAAGAAGAGGTTGAGAAGCTTGAAGAAGAAGTTATCACATTGAGAAGTAAAATCGTCAAGCTCAACAAAAACATTGAAGAGAAAGAAACATCCACATTAGTTATAGAGAATGAAGAGAAGAACTCTAGGTTGCTAGAAAAGAAGAATGAAGAAAATAGAAAGAGTTATGCAGAAGTACTCAAAGGAAGGAGTCATGGTCAACGAAAATCTAAGAAAACTATTGAAGATACATCTTCAAGAAGACCATCCATGTTCAATCCATAAAGAAGCTTCAATCATGATCATGATTAGCCAAGGCAAAAATTCAGAAGCACTACACCACAAAGAAGATCATTCACTCCCAGGTATGCAAATTTCTTTTATGGTCATTGTTTTTATTGTACTAACTTTGGACATAAGGTTGCAGATTGCAGGGATTATAAAAGAAATGTTCAAGCAAACAATGCTTATGTGGCCCCACGCAACATTGAATGTTACAAATGTCATAACTATGGACACCTAGCTAGTGATTGTAGAAGCATGATCGATACTTCCATGAAAGATAACACTGATATCAGATGTACG